>JAQMCW010000036.1:17610654-17622546 GCA_030068335.1 Chrysichthys cranchii | reverse complement strand
TGTGATTGGTTGATTAGATAATTGCATTAATGAGAAATTGAACAGGTGTTCCTAATAATCCTTTAGGTGAGTGTATATATATATATATAAGTGTGTGTATATATATATATATATATTTTTTTTTTTCTCTCTCTCTCTCTCTAATAGCTTGTACAATGCTGTACTGTTAAAAACAACTGTTCAAAAATGGATGTAAAAGAATGGAATTCCAAATCATCTGATGAAATTAGACTTATTGGATATGATTCCAATTCCCCGGATTTCCCAGAACTCTGAAAAAATGGAAAACCATGGATTACCTTCAACATTTCTCAGTTAGCATTGCCACCTTACAGCTATAGGGTTCCTGGTTCAATCCTGAGCTCAGTCTATTTCATATATTCAACCTGTGTCCACATGGGTTTCCACCAGCTCCCCTGGTTTTCTTCCATATGCCAAAAACATGCTATTAGGTGAACTGGCTATGCTATAGTAGCCCTGAATGCATGTATGTGGTTCTCTGTGGTGGAGTGATGTTCTTTCCAGCTTATCCAGTGTTCCCAGGATAGGCTCTGAACCTCTGACCAGGATAAAGCAGTTGATGATACAAAATAATGCAATATTTCATGAGGAAAAAGTCTCATAATATATGACATTATCCTACTTCGTTGTGTTTAACTCTTACCCGTGCATCTCCTTCTAAACTGGTGGTCACAATGTATCATTGTTGCGTTTGCTGCTAAGATGCTAATTTGAAGCCTGATTTAAGGCCAATGTTCACACCTTTCTTCTGATGCCATCAATCAATCACGCTTTTGTTGTTGTGCTCTAGAAACACTGTAAATATTTTAACACTTGAGTTAATTATTCAATCTAACAAAGATAAACTGGCTTCATTTATTTTGTCCTTACATTCAAAGTAGTATTAATCAAAAGTTCGGTCTTTGATAAATGACTTCCTTTAAGGTGTTTACTGTTGTACGGAGGAATTTGTCATTTATCAAGTATACAGGTAGGTCAATCACATGTTTATGGTTAATCAGTCAACTGTGGTATGGTAGATGTTCCAGCTACAGTATATATGACATAAGGACATAATAAACTGGCGTCAGAAAATTAGCATGAGAAAATTGAGTAGGCAAAGCTGACTTTAGATTTCAAATTCAGGGAATATTTGATAATAAGCATGTTAGCTATATTACATTGCGTGTGTTATCTGTATATGTATTAGCAAAAATTGCAAGAATTGTTAATGGATTACAAACCTTTATACCACCATGCTGTTGGACTGTACTGAAACATAGCGTTTAGTATGTAGCACTAAGCTAAAACTATTTAAAGTTAAAAACGCCACCCTGGACTGCAACATAATATTTCATGCTAAAACAACTGGACTACAAAATAACATGGTAAGAGCTAGAGTAAAATATTAATTCTACAACAGTTTGTTCTGGTTCAGTAATTTGATTGGTTGAGCAGCATTCTAAGAGTGCCAAACAATACCATTTAATGTTAGAAACTGGACTAAATATACCACTAAGCACAGGACTGAAACATAACATTGCATCCTCAACTATGAAATACAACTATAGCATAACAAATTTAAGGTTAAAAATGAAAGAAACCCTAGCGTAGTAAATTTAAAGTTAAAAATGAAAGAAACCATAGCGTAGTAAATTTAAAGTTAAAAAAGAAAGAAACCCTAGAGTAATAAATTTAAAGTTAAAAATGAAAGAAACCATAGCGTAGTAAATTTAAAGTTAAAAATGAAAGAAACCCTAGAGTAATAAATTTATAGTTAAAAATGAAAGAAACCATAGCGTAGTAAATTTAAAGTTAAAAATGAAAGAAACCCTAGCGTAGTAAATTTAAGGTTTAAAATTGGATTAATAAACATTTACACACTGGACTAAAACATAACATTTAATCAATTAATAAGCACCAGAACAACATCCAACACTAAGATCTCAGTTCTGGATTAAAATGCTTATCATTACACAATACAAAATATTACCACTTAACACTAAACATACATCACACATTGTGATAGCTTGCCTGACAGATTTGTTGTTTTCTCCAACCCAGTAAAAACAAAATTGATTTTAATGTATTTAATCACTAAACACTGGCACTGATCTACTGTCTAACATTACAGGTGGCTTGAAACCCTTTTTATGTTCTAGGAGGCAGCAGGTAGTGTGGGTAAAAAAACAAAAAACAAAAACATACTAGGAGGTGGACTGGCTATGCTAATACTGTATGTCCGTAGGTGTAAATCTGTGCCTGGGAATGCTGCCCATGGTGCCCAGGGATGAACTGGGCATTCCATTCAGGGTGTACTCCGCATCTTACCTAGTGTTCCAGGGATAGACTCTGGATTCACCAAGACCTTGAGACTTTTCATAATAGACACTAGAACATCTAGACTAGACACACCCTCAGCCTGTGTTGTGCTGATATGCAGTGAACAGGATCTTGTATTTGTTGAGTTGAATGCTTGATTTTGTGCAGTCAGAGCACATTGAAGCCTCATTGGAGCTCCATTATAGCAGCAGCGAGGGGGCGGATGGAGGACTGCAGGGGTGGGCTGCAGGCGAAGCACCAATGTTTAGCACATTCCTCTGAGAAACATGAGCCGTGACTATGGAGATATGTGCGCATGTGCTTTTCAATCTCTTTTTATTAACATTTATCGTCAGGTGAAACCCTTTTCTCACCGCATGGTGATTTACTGGTGACTTTAAATGTGTCGCTCTTCACTTCCTTCTACTTGTTGTGTTTATGTCTACTGGAGTAAATGCATAAAGCACATATTTAAAAAATCATTTAATTTCATATTGTTTGGGATTTTAAGTAGGGTGATGATCTTCCAGTAGTGTGTACATGGCTCATATTTATGTTTAAGGCAAGGCAGTGCCTGAATGATGGTGAAATGAAATGATGAAATGATGATTCTGGTCAATCATTTTTCAAATCTTTGGAGAATCCGTATCTATAAAATGTGGTAATAAAAAATGTTCAAAGTCAAAGAAATTTGCTTCTTTTGTCCACTACGACCACATTATCTTAAACTTGAACAAGGCTTTAAGCTCCACCCACTTTGCAAACTCATGTCTGAAAATTCCTTATTATATATATATGATCTTGGATGGTACATATTTGCATAATGTATTATTACAATATAATTGTTCCAATTTTAGTTATTTTCTAAAATGAATCTGTTCTGTGAGATCCCTGGCTCCAAAAAAGTCTTAAAAACAACTGGTGTTTGTAAATTTTAAAATAATTACATTGTTAATAAATGAAAGAAATTGTGATTAATAAGGTGCATCAAATATGCACAAACAGAGTGTACTATTTTACAGGTATAAAATCAAAAGACTGGCAGTTTTGCATTCATATCTCCTGGAACTCGGTCCCAGCTGTGTGTTAATTCTAAAATAATTGCTACATAAATCAAGCTGAATTTATAGATGGTTATGCTATCATGCACATCCTCATAATACTTTGTGATGGTTATTATACACAGCAATAATCTTGTTTTTAATTACAAAATGTCTCTCCCTCTTTTGGTTGGTCTTCGTCTCTGTCTGCATTAGCCTGATGATGAGATCAGCGATGATCGGCGATGGCATTTTGGCTCGTCTCTTCCTGACAAGTCTGTTTCACGTGACAGCCCTGTGCTGGAATAAATATATAAAGATCTGTCAACACATGGGCTTTTTCTGCAGCGCTGTGTCAATCGATTAGGCAAGAGAGGTGGTCCGCAAATGAAGGAATTCATTAATGTTGTGAGAAAAAAAATCAATCTGTTCTCCCCGTGCCTGCGTGGCTTTCCACTGGGTACTCTGGTTTCCTCCCATGGCCAAAGACATGCAAAGGGGATTAGGTTAATTGCCTACTCTAAATTGCCCATAGGTCTGAATGGTTGTCTATCTCTGTGTGTTAGCCCTGAGGCCCAGAGTGTACCCCACCTTTCGCCCGAAGTCAGAATCCTGAACGGGATAAAGCAGCATGGAAGATGAATGAACAAATGAATAATACATTTTCACATATGATGAGCACTGCTCTCACCTTGTGTATTTTGTTTCCATTGGGATATGCTTTTATTTCAGTTTTAGTCCTGTCTCTACCCCGTTCTCTTAGTTTTTTTTCAATCCTATTGTGTTCACCTGTTCTGTGTTTTACCCTTGGCGAGTTTCTCTGTTTATACCCTGTCTTGTATTGTCTTTGTGGGTCATCTTATCATGCATTCATTGTCTTGCTAAATCCACACTGTAAAAAATGACTGGAGATTTTTACGGTTATTTCCCAGCAGCTTGGGAGGCCGGTACAGAACTGTAAAATTTACAGTAAACATATACTGTAAAACATATTTACTGTAAAGTACTGTAATAGCTTACATTGTTTAAAATGACACATTGTATTTTCTCAACGCAGGATACAACAGAGCTGAACGGTCTTATTCAAGGACCCAATCAGAGCAGCCTGACAGTGCTAGGGTTTGACCACATGACCGGTTTACCTGCAACACAATACCTTAATCACTGAGCCACCACACCTAGCATAAACACCTCGCACTGATACAACACAATCTCTCAGTGGAGTTAAGTCAGTGATTCATCCCCAAGTCCTGCCATCTGCCCTTAGTCCTACTAAAGTGACAAGAAATCGCGAGAGCTGCACAAATGCAATCAAATACATAGAACCTTTTTGTAGGACTTGTACATACCAAAAGTTGTGCAAGGTACGGGAAATAATGATTTGGATCATTCTTCCTCAAGAAATTTCTCAACGTAAACAAACATTGTCTTCATTAAGTCTCTCCTCTTCAAATACTACACATTATCATTGCAGTCTACTTCCAATCTTGACGATCCACGTACATGGAGGACAATATGTATGAAGTGCAACTCTGCACGTAGCCTCGTTAAGCCCTTAATGTGTTGTTTTTAATTCGTGTCACTTCGTAAGTGATTATCTTTGTATTATCTTTTCATATTCATCATATAGGGGCCGCAGTAATTGGCTTCGGCTGTTGTGGCTTCCCTGCCTTAGATTCGTTATTATTCTTAAAAACGTTCTGATACTTTGTGTATGTTTATTCATCTAGCATTTTTTTATTACCATTTTTACTGTTTAATTATTTGAAATCCGTATACGCTAAGGCAAAGTCTAATAAAATAAATAAATAAATAAATAAATATTTTTTAAAAAGTATTAGCAGGAGTTGAATCAGAGCAGGGGTTTTGCAGTGTTATTGGAGTGGCTCAGTAGTTAATGTGTTGCACACAGTTCAGTAGGTTAGGTGCTGCAATCCCAGAGCTAGCACTAATGCCAAAACCCTTCACCTTCGGCTCACCTGCATCAGCCGATTGGCCTGTGCTGGTGTGTCGTTTATATATATATAAAGTTAACATATTACAGTACTTTACCGTGAATATCTTTTACAGTTGTTTACTGTACATTTTACAGCACTTTATTGGCAGCCCCAGCTGCTGGTAAATTACCGTAAAAATCTACAGTAATTTCTTACAGTGCAAGCCTTGTTCTTGGTTCCAGGTTTTGATCCTTGCCCATTTCCATTATGAATTATACTTGTTTCATGTTGTCTTCCTATGTTTTGACCCTTGCCGTGATGCTCCTTGCCCCTGATGAACCAAGGATTACTATTACCAAACCTTATATTAAAATGTTACCACTTCTAGCTACATTAACCTTGTAACAGTGTAAATGTAAAGAGGCAAACTTGAGGGACCACGAGGGCAGTGATGATATTGTGAGGTTTCTATGCCAACAATATTGTGCAGTAACTGTTAAATGCTGGGATATATCAGGTAACCAAAAAGCAAAATCCCATATCCTTACATAAAAGAGTCAGTAAGGCTAATATCCTGACGTTATAATTTGCACACTAATCAATTACAGCGAAAGCAATTAGAATAACGGATTCACCACGCGCACACACACACACACACACACACACACACACACACATACATACATCATTAAGATAATGTGTGCTTCCATATTTAAGCTTCAGAGACCCCTCCTTTCTTTTCTCTGGCCCTGATCCAGGGTCATAAATGGTTTAATGGTTACTTTAAAATATTAAAGGCGTTAAAGCCTGTGTGTGGAGAGATTGCATCTGTCACATCAGCCCCTCACAAGTCTAATGTAAGCTCAACAAGTGCAGCTTTTAATTATTTAGACAACAAAATAGCAAGGGGACCCGGTGCGTCTGTAACCATTCCCAATTGTCAAGCAAGAGCTGTGTTTCAAACAAAATGTAATGTTGGACGTAGTGTGCATAGTGAGTGGGATCTCGCTGGATCCATCGTTTTCCTTCATTCCCATTCAGTAACTGCTATATCCTGGTCATGGTCGCTTTATATTTTGGACAATAGAGTAAACTAAGGCATATTTCTAGCTCATGAGCATGGGTTTCAGGCATGGGCTCCAAATGCACTGTGACCCTGACCAGGATAAAATGATTACTGAAGATGAATGAATGAATAAAAGTTCAGTAGAACATCTTGTGGGCAGGTACATAGAAATGAAACTGTCAGAGCAGACAAAATGGGTTAGAATTCCTCCAGGAGTGGGTGGGAGTGTTATTTAAGAAAAACGTCTTGCACATCTTCCCTAATAAAAAATCCCGGTTGCTCTGACCACCTAATAACTGCCAACTGCTTAGTGGGTCAAACTGGTAGACCATTTTTGCCAGCTGGTTCCTGGTACAAAAGAAACAGTTTCTGAAATACTGTTAGTAATGCAACACAATGAAACAAAAAAACAGTTTTTAAGGAAATAACCCATCAGGAAGGCAGATAGAAAATCCCATTTACTAGTATTTATTGATTGGTTTAGAAAAGTAAAAAGACAGCTGGAAAATACCTTAGCAGATGGTAAAGATGGTCTACCAGTTTGACCAGCTCATTACTGTTTACTATCCCATGTGCTATTTGTCTCTGCTTTAGTCCTCTTCCTTTTATTGACCTTTTATCCCACTGTGTACACCTATTTTGTGTTTCACTATTGATCAGTTTGTGTAATTACACCCTGTCGTGTCATGGCTCCTCTGCTCACTTATTGCAAGTCATTAAGCCTCTTGGATTTACCCAAATAAAACACACATGTCTTTTACTGGTCTGCCAGTTTGACCAGCTTGGTCTATGTTTAAGCAAACTGGTGTCTGGTCAGACCAAAACTGGACATCCCCACGCCCACCACCACCCTTTTCCAATTTTTACAATTTCTGTACTAGATACATCCACTCATCGACCACAGACCGATCAAAATTCATAGTGAAGATGCTGTGCATAGTCTTTTTTTAGTCTTTTCAATGGCTTCAGAACTTTTCAGTTAACATTTTTTGGTTGGAAAAGAGATCATTGACACAAATAATATTTTTGGGCAATATGTGGAAGGCCGTTTTAAAAACATAGTTACCTAAAGCTAACTACTCTACAAAAGTAGCTTAATAACATTGGAGCTACATCCATGATCTCAACAGCTAATCAAATTGTAACCTGGAAAACTTCTTATATTTTTATTTTTAGCATTCCAAGCAAAGACAAAGATGTGGTATAAAAAAAAGAAAGTAATATAATGTTTATCACGACTACTGGGGCATCCAGCTGATATAATATATTTGACTAATTCCAAGCTGCTTGATTAAAATTTGGCACCTTGGGCTAGATTTATATCTGCTCTGCTGGGCATCATACACTGCTTGGATTTGACACCTGGCTGCTGTGCTCAAAGTTTACTCAAATTCAACTTCGAGCCAGCTTCTGCTGACCTTTTCAAAGCACAAACAATGACATGAGATGTTATCTCCAATCTTCTCCAGAAGATGACCAAAGCCTGAATCCTTTATTGTTTTGAGAATTAGATAAATGCTGCATGTAGAAACACAGGTAGAATGAAATAGACTAGGTACCCTTATCACTGATCTACACTTTCTACATTTTTGAAGGTGTAGCTCCTCATTTGTGATTGCCTTATCCTGCTCAGAGTCATTCTAGATCTGGATCCTATCCCAGGAACACTGGAGACAAGTATCTACTCCAGACCCCTCCACCCTGGATGGGTTTCTGTTTTCTGTTCTTTTTTTTTCTGATTTTCTTCTTGTGTATTATAAATAAATCTCAATAGGATGCCAATCCATCACAGAGCACAACATATAGACACAGTCCCACACTTTTTTCCACACTTGAGGGCAATTTTCCATACTCAGTCCACTTACTGGCATGTTTTCAGAACATGGGGGAGAAACTGGAGAACCCAAGAGAAACCCATGTAAACACAAGGAGAACATGGGAAACTCCACACATGCAAGATCAAACCTGGGAAGGTGTTTTAAGGTGAAAAACAACCATGTGTATTTGCTATTTAGGTTATTCTTTTAGCATCCCAAAACACAGCTCTCAACTCATCATCACTGACCTAGTACATCTTCTCTCTTCCTCCCCCCAACCCTGCTCATTTTCTCAATTTACTCACTCTTTTAACCTCATTCAGTTAATTCATTGCCCCCTACATCTCACCTAGATAATGTACACGCATCAGACCCAACTCTGCATGACGTACACAGCAAACGGTACCAAAACAGATAAAACAGAGCATGCTGTATAAAAATATCTTCACTCTGCTGTCCCCTCTTCCCTCTTTCCCTCTGGAGTAATGAATAATAGAGGGTTGCTTGTTCTCTCTCCCTCCCCCGGTTAATCAGGCCTCGCCTGGCTGCCCTCTTCTCTCCTCCGCTCATCTCCCTCTCCACACTTTAATAAATCATTCAGTGCTTCAGGAAGACAGGAGCATCAGCAGCAAGTGGAAGAGGAAAACTCGGCACTTACTGACCCATCTCCCTCCTTTTCTCTCCGTTTCTGTCGCTCACATACTTTCTGCCTCTGGTGTGTTCTATGTCTGGTCTCGTTTTCCCTTCCTTTGCATTTATCCTCTTTCCCCCTCTTTGGCTTTCCGCTCATTTTTGGTCTCAATCATATCGTTCTAGCTGTCTGTCTCTCTCCACTTCATCCCAAAGGCTTTGCTTTACTAAAGTGTGGTCTTAAAAACCCGAAGTAACAGTACTGCACCTGAAACACACAACCACAGCGCTTCTCCCATGAAGCCCATCACTGTATATGAATTATAAATGGCTCCGAGGTGTGAACGCATGTGTGAATGTTTGCATGCATGGTGTTGTGCAGGATAAAGAGCTTGTTAAAAATACACAAATGAAGATCATTTTCTTCCAGACAGAAATAATTAACAGTAACAGCAAAGAAGGAGAAGAAAAAGCTAAAACACTTTGTCTTGAAAATTTAATACACTCATTGTACGAGAAACAGAAGGTTCTACTTTCATCTTCCGCTCTTTACTTTCTAGCTCTCGTTCTCTGTGGGTCTCCTGGGGAATTTTTCCATTTCAGCCCCACTTCCCTCCCCTCCATTTTTAATCTGCCTTTTTTATTTCTCCTCCTCCTCCTTTCTTCTCAGTCTATTCTGTGCTCTGTCTTTCCTGGCTTACTCACAGTGATTGCAGCATTGACATCGGCCCCTCTCTGGTACATGCACACACACACACACACACACACACACACACACACACACACACACACACATATAAAGAAGTGCCTATTCCCTTAGAATATAATGAAATGGCAAATGTCATAATCCAGCTCAGAGGAGTAGGCGAGAAGAAGAGAAGGAAAGAAACATCTTACAAATCCACTTGTATGGGTGTTTCTACTTTTTTACCATTTAGAAGGTGACAAGTGAGCAGTTATGTTAATCTTCAGAAAGTCCTCTATTACAACTTCATATGTTTTAAATTCTGTTGAAATACTAATTACCTCTTTTGACAGCCCAACAATAATGATAATAATAATAAAGAAACCACTGAGTTGCTTGCGTTTCTAGATGTTGCACAATTTTTGGGGCAGCATGCTTAATGCCCCACTTAGCCTTCGTATTAGCTACTGGATGCTTGCACCTTGTGGTCAAACATCGTAACTGCAACAAGAGCCAATCGAGGTCCATTGGTGAAGGAATCAAGCTGCTGTATGCTTAGAGAAGATGCAGCAGGCAGCACAGGAAATAAACAGGGATGCCAGGGTCGTGACGTTCACCAAAATGGGCTAGTTACAAAAAAAATCCATCTCTGCCAAGACCTTATTTTATAACAAGTAATCAGAATTCCATCTAATAGATTTCCGCAAGCAAGGGCAGACTGTGGCTGTGTTCGAAACAAGGAAAATGCTGTATCAGGAGGGGGTCTAACATGACAGCAATGAATCAAGAGCTGTTCAAAATTAATCAAACTCTCATTTCCTGTCTTTAAGGTGCCTCCAAACTGCCCCCAGTCGAACGCATCACTAACATATCCTCAACACTGCTTATTACCCATAAATCTGTGCGGTAGCTCCCTTAAGCATGGAAAAAAAGTAAAAAGATGGTGAACCATGCTTCACAGAAAAGTGAATTTGTATACAACTACACAATTTCTTTATATAGCTTTTTTCTCTGAGATCTTTTTTCAACCCCAAGACTGTGAGCAAATACATTAGTTATTGATATGATTTGTGAGGCATCTGTCAGGCAACGAAGCAATATTATGATTGAGTTATACGGTGTGCTAATGTCACATGCTATATTACAGGTCATTCGAAATGAGCATCCTTAGAAGATGCCTACAGACGAAGGTCCTGCCTTATGAGATCAACCTCCTGTTTTGAACGTAGCCAGTGTGTTTGTGATGTACAGAACCATTTTTATTGGAAGATATCTTGCAAAGTTATGATATTGGATAACGTGTGTACACCAGAAGTTCCTTGTATCCAGTGCAAAACACCTGATCTCCGTTGTCCAATTCCTGAGTCTTATCTCAGCTAGTTTCGGGTCTTTTGTGTGATTTTGGGATTTTTGTGGTTATTGTTGGAGTCTAAATCAAAACCTGGCAACCTCCTGGTTACACTGGTGGTAAACCCTGTTGAACAAAGGCACGTCTCATGGTGCGAGATGCCTTATGAGACAGTATGTCGGATGACTGTACGTATGATTCCCATTACAGGGTTACAAAAAAAATTCAAATTGCAATATATAACATGTGAAGTGTGATTTTGTTTGAGGCTGTGTTATTATTAATGTCGCCCAGTCCACCAGACTCTATGGTCACAAGCATCCTTCCTTTCTTCTTTCTCATCCCCATGTGTTGCTGTTTCTTATCACACCCCGTCATTATGTCTTTCATTCTGTCACTCTGCTCTGCAGTGCTCTCAGTAGCAATTGCCCTTAATCTGCCTCCATTAAGAGCTCACCTTCAGTCCTCAACACACACTATTCATTACTTTCAGTACCAGAGAGACTGAGAACACCCCCTGCCAACACCACCTTTTTTGCTGCATCTCCCCTCTTTCTTTCTCTTTCTTTCTGTATTTCACGGTTTTAAAGCCTGAAGGACTCACAAGCTATTTTCCGATCTGAGAGCTGTTCGCTTTGTGTCTCTAATCCATCTAAATGGCTACTTAAGCAATTATTTCATTATTTTTCCAGATTCCCTGCAGTCGTCATATCTTCTTGGAGCGGAAAAGATCCAAAGCGTGTGTGTGTTTGTTTTTGTGTGTGTGCGTGTGTTCTGTGATTAGCGATGTGTTAGTGCACCAGGAAATTGTGGTGCTTTAATGTGTATTAAATAATTTCACTCACTCATCTTCTGCCACTTAATCCTGTTCAGGGTCGCAGGGGGAAGCTGGAGCCAATCCCAGTTGACTTCAGGAGAGATGTGGGGTACACCCTGGGCAGGTCGCCAATCCACCGCAGGGCACACAGAGACACAGAGACAGACAACCATTCACACTCACATTCACACCTACGGGCAATTTAGAGTAGCCGATTAGCCTAATCCCCT
>JAQMCW010000036.1:17521763-17532622 GCA_030068335.1 Chrysichthys cranchii | reverse complement strand
GTGTGTGTGTGTGTGTGTGTGTGTGTGTGTGTGTGTGTGTGTGTGTGTGTGTGTGTGTGTGTGTGTGTGTGGCTTTAAGACAGCACTAAAGCTTGCAACACTAACTTTATTACAAGACCATTAAAATCCTCCCACTCTGTATGAGGATCTACTGAACTGCTGTGGCAAGAAGGCAAGAAAAGTGAAGCTCTTCTAATGAGGGAAGATTCCACTTTCAAAGGATCCTCGAGTCCCTGATCCGTAATTACAGGCCTGTGCGTTGGCAAAAACACATAATTATATAAATTTGATCGTTGCTAATTAACCCATAGGGAAATAACCCAAAGAGAGCTTTGTTGGAATGTTGCAAGAAAGTAATCCAGGTTTAAATGAAAGGTACGCAGATGTCCGTCACCTGACCTGAAAACATTAGCTTTGTGTTTGCTTTATCTTTTCCACTTCTTATACACAATGTTTAAACAGTGGTAAATATCCGGATGTGTTAGAGAGTTCTCTAAAGAGGTCGGTTCCACCACCGAGTACTGAATGCATACCAAAGAACGTTGAGCAGTTTGTTTTTGCGAGCACAGAAAATCTGTCAGCACTATAAATGAATCCGAGATTTTAAAGCTCCTTAAAGAAAAGACAAAAACAATCTCTTGCTCTTGCCAGCTTGTGCTGCTGGCTGTAAAATAGGAAGCGTGACATTTAAGGGCTGCAAAGGGTCAGTCACCTTTAGCGTGTGCTTGCACCAACCTCTGGATGATTCAGCATAGTTCGCAAAAACACCACGCAGCTAAAAATCCTGCACTGATATTACTCTATACTGCTGTTTTAATGCTGAGTTAGTCCTCTAATTAAGCCGTGGTGTAATTGAAAGGTGATGTCGAACGTAGCAAAAAAGCCACCGCGGGTATAATTTTCTAGCACAGAATGCTAGACCTTGGTGAACTCGTTTAATTTGCAAATATCACAACATTGCAATACTCCGCTCTGCTCTAATACCCTGTAATTTACTACTACAGTCAAACATCCATTCAACTCTGTTGTTTCCTTACTTGTACAATTACTCAGGCTGATGATGTGTGTGATTTATTCCTTTGACACACCGTCATTAGCTTTGAACCTGCTACCAGGATTGATTTCCGCTGATGAACTTCTTAATGGCTTAGGTAATTAAAATGTATATGTATGTGCTCCAGTAGTGTTTGCTTTATTATTTTAGGACACGAGAAGGAAATGTGATGCTCATACACTGAAACACACACACACACACACATACACACTTGCATTGAGGTTTTTTTTTTTTTTTTACTATCTTATGTATGAATGTAGCTGAATGCGACTGCATCTACACCCAGCCTTAACCTTAGAAACACAAAGGAATCCTTTGTTTAGTAAAAGTTGTATTACAAAAAAAGATCATGTTACACCTATTGTTATGTTCTTATAAGATACATGAACATCCAAGGTGCTGGACATCACACCGATCCAAACATTAAGATGCCAAGACGTGCTGTATAAAGTATTTGAACTCAAATAGCTCACTCACTCACTCATCTTCTGCCACTTAATCCTGTTCAGGGTCATGGGGGAAGCTGGAGCCAATCCCAGCTGACGTCGGGTGAGAGGTGGGGTACACTCTGGGTGGGTCACCAATCCACCACAGGGTGACACACAGAGACAGACAACCATTCACACCAACAGGTAATTTAGAGTGGCCAAATAGCTTAATCCCCTCTGTTCATGGCTTTGGACTGGGGGAGGAAACCGGAGTACCCGGAGGAAACCCACATAGACACAGGGGGAACTCCACACAGAAAGGCACCCAGGTCGACCCTGGAGATCGAACCCAGGACCTTCTTGCTGTGAGGCAACAGTGGTAACCACCAGACCACCGTGCCACCCAACTCAAATAGCTTAGAGAATTAAATCAACCTTGCAAGTGTAGACACTTTGAATACAGTTTTGTACAAGGGCGTTGTTGAATTCTCAAATCTGATTGGTCAGAAAGGGAGTTTTGGAGAGATCTGACAGTAGCTCTGGCTGCAAGCTTTATATTTATGCACTGGCATTAATACAATAATGTGCCTCTAGTAATTCACTGGGGCTTTTATAGCAGGCACTCCAGATAATCTAAGACTAATTTAAAAAAGAAAACAGTATAATCATTGATATGGTGAAGTGTTATGTAAGGGGACTTTAAATAACATTTACAGTTGGAGTCTCCAGAGTTAGCACTTTGTAACAGTTAATGTTAATATTAACATCTTTTTTTTTTCACCGTTTGTAGTTGCTGTAAATGTAACAAGAACTAACTTGTCCGGCGGACATTCCACAATAGAATGTAACTATAAATGGATAAAAAATAGGATTCTTCATTCTGTTCTTGGGGAGTGCTGTGGCATATATGTTAGGAATAACACTTCAGTAACAGTAAGTGTCTATAAATTTTGTTTGTCCGCTTGATCGATTAGCAACAGAAGTCAGAAAAGCTAAACGTGTATACAATTTGCAGAATAAATCAAATACTTGATGGAACCGTGTCCCACACTGCTTTCTTTCCAAAAGAGAAAACCTTTTTGTTGTTGTTGTTGTTGCAAGAAATAATGTCAGTGTCAGGGTTTTGCATGGAGATCATTTATTTCAAAAGATCAAGGAGATAATCCACAGGGTGACACAAACCCCAAGTGACAATCAGGGTTAGGGAAAACAGGGTACAAAAATCACACGATACGCTATGTAGCTTGTTAGCTGCTTCATGATATTGAGCAATGGAGTTTATGCTTTCGATTGAGGCTGGCACATGACATATATATTGTATACTCAATTGCCATTTTAATAGGAACATCATGAAGTTATCCAATCAGTCAATCATGTGACAGCAGCACAATGGAAAACATCATGTGGATACAGGTCAAAAGCTTCACTTCACATCAGACGAGGGCGAAAAATATAATTTCTTTCATGTGTGACTTTGACGGTGACATGGTGGTTGGTGCTGGACAGCTTCAGAAGCTGCAGATCTCCTGGGATTTGCACGCGCAACAGACTCAAGGAGGTTACACAGTGAGATCATCGAGTGAGTGGCAGGTCTGCAGGTTGAAACCCCTCGGTCAGAGGAGAATGGCCAGAGCTGACGGACAGGCTACGGGAACTTAAACAACAACTCGTTGAATCCATGATGAGAAGAAAAGCATCTCAGAATGCACAATACTTTGAACCTTGACTTGTGTGGGCTACAACAGCAGAAGAGCACATCAGGTTCTGTAGCTACTGACAGCCCAGGTTAAGAATGTGAGGCTCACCAAAATTGCTTTTCCCATCCTTATCTGTCCAGGTTCAATGATCCTGTGTCCTCTGTAGCATCAGTGAAAACCAGGTTTCTGTTAACCACCGCGTCTTTTGTGGATTCTTACATGGATTACGCAGCAGCCCTGAACTACATTAGCTTTGACATTTGATATGTGACGATTAAATTTGGCCTTAACCACTGAAGTGTGCTGTTCGGGTTTCCAACTCTACAGATGAGGCCAGATTAGAGTTCTGTGTACACAGAGTCTTGCTGGAGGTCATGGCTGTGCTTTTATTAAGCAGCAAAATGTCACGCAGCATCGGTTGTAGATCGGTTTTGACCTGCGAAGGCTCCACATATCCTCTGTAGCACTTACTGGCATTTCACTCTGCTGCATAGTCACAGTCAGTCACATTGAAATGTGCACTGTGGGGAAACACTGACACACTGATGCTGGGTATCAGTGGCAACCGAGGTGCTGTGTCAGTGGTTCGGAGCTTGAGCGATGATTTGGCTGAGAAACCTGAGACTGTAGCAACATTAGCAATGTCGTGTCTAAGGAGCCGTGACACAGAACAAGCCGGGGTACAGTAGAGAATACAGACAGCACAGCGAGGCAGAAAGAGGCCATGCGGAATGGCACATGTAACCGAAATGCAAGAAACAAAAAGACTGCTCAAGGGAACGTGGGGTTTAAAATCCCAAGGAAAGAGTTGGAAAGATTGACGATAAGCGATTTGATGAACTGTAGGATTACTCTTAAATGCAGGACATTTTCAGCTGCCCTGTATACAATTATATTTAATCCACATTAGGCTGAATGAGAACGTCGAAGCCCAGGTCTAGAAAATCTAATAACCCAACCAGAAAGTGACATCCTCCTGTGTCTACTATCACAGTTTCTGCACGGCTCCTTGCTTCCTGCTCGTTCCAGGTTTCAAAAGAGGCTTAGTGACAGCACTAGAGTGCTTCAGGGAACCGGAGCGCAAACTGCACTGGCTTCTGACCAAACCATTAAACAGCGGCTGGAGGGAAGCACGGTCCCTAATTAACTCTCATGGGACGGCCATATTACACATGGAAATGGCTCCAATTAGGCCTCCCCATGCAAGTGATAAATTCCTGAAGAAGACAAAGTGCAAGAGCTTTAATGGAGTCGGCGAGGTCAGAGATGCCACGGATGGGAGGGGTGACTGTAATCATGTCATCAGTGCTCTATTCAATCACGGAGCAAGTCTGAATATCAGATCTCTTGTTGGTGGGTTCAAGAGGCAGAAAAGAGGAGCTTCTGATTAGAAAAATGAAGCTGATATACTGCACAAATGAAATGATGGCTTAACTTATTCTATTTAGGAGCCCTTTCGGGAGCACTTATGGATGACAAATTATGACTTTGTGATATGTATTTCATCCTTCACTTCGTAAGAATGTACAGTCCTGCTGTATTACAATGACTGCAGGTTTTCTGTCCAGACTTAACTACGTGTTGAACAGCTTTGTTGAATTGTAGGTGCTAAAGGATAGTTAACCCATTAGCTTCCGTTGTCCCCATTTGAGGATCATATAATGAATGGCATAGAAAATAGATGGCGTGCGCCATGATGCCCGTTTGGGACTTTGACTACAAATTGAAATTTCAGAAATATTAACAGTCATATTTCTTGAAAGTAGATGTTTTTGTTAATATTTGCATGTAAATGAATAGAAACGCATGAAAATTTTCAGAAGAAAAATTTGGCAGTTAATGGGTTAAAACTTAAACTCCAGATTTCAACCACAGTTTGAAACACACTGTCATTTTGTAATTACACAGTGCTTTTAAATGATCTGTTCTTATTAGTCATGGAATTGCGTACTTTGAGTACTTGGTCAGTGTTGAGTACTTCCAGATGCAAGGTTTATAAATGCACACAGTGTAATGTCGTCATATTTATAATAAAGCATAAACCAGCACAAGTATATACACTGTATGGACAAAAGTTTGTGAGCACCTTACTATCACACCCATAAGCACTTCTTCCTCAAAGTGTTGCCGCATAGTTTGAAGCACACATTGGTATAGGATGTACTGTATATGTATACTGTAGTATTACAATACGTGTGGCTTAGTGGTTAGCACTGTCGCCTCACAGCAAGTAGGTCCTGGGTTCAGGTCCTGGGGCCGACCCGGGTGCCTATCTGTGAGGTGTTTGCATGTTCTCCCCGTGTCTGTGTGGCTTTCCACTGGGTACTCCGGTTTCCTCCCACAGTCCAAGAACTCTAAATTGCCCATAGGTGTGAATGTGTATACGAATAGTTGTCTGTCTCTGTGTGTTGGCCCCGCCGCGGATTGGAGGCCTGCCCAGAGTGCCTCTTGCCCAAAGTCAGCCGGGATCGGCTCCAGCTTTCCTGCAACCCTCAACAGGATAAAGCAGAATAGAGATGGATGGGATGGATGAAACTAAGAGTCCCAGACCTTTTGCAGCATGACAGTGCCCCTGTACACAAAGCAAGCTCCCTTTCATTTCCCAAAGTTGAAGTGGAAGACCTCGAGTGGTCTGCGAGGAGCCCTGAGCTCAACCTCACTGACCATCTTTGGGTTGAACTGGAACACTGAGTGCACCCCAAGGCCTCCTTGGCCAAAATCAATGTCTAAACTCTGTAATGCTATTGTGGCTGAACGAGCCCAAATTTACACAGCAACGCTTCAAAATAGAAAGTAAAAGCCTTCAAAAAAGGTGGAGGTTATTATAATAGCAAAGGAGGATGAAATTTTCAATGGAGTGACATTCAGAAAATCAATCATCTCTTTCGCAGTATGACTAACTTTTTAGGACTGAAGTCGTTGACTCGGAATAAGGCCCCATGTGCATACAAGACCAACAATAACCTAATTAGAAAGCAATCATAGGGTTATATTCCCAGCAGCTTTAAAGCTCAACACCGTTTTTTGTATTTATTTATTTATTTATTTAATGAATTTACCACTCCTAATAATTTACACATTAACCTTGAAGGCTTTCTTGGTATAAATAAACCTGCCTCATTAACTTACACCGAAATTCAATAAGGCGAATACCTTACATGGTAAATTGCTTAGTATAAATATCCCAGTGAGTGGCAGGAGTAACACTGACCTGATTAAGTTAAACTTGTACGTCTTTTAACCGAAAGCAAATCACAGTCGTTCTAAACAACTCCCACACTGCATGAGCACACAAGCGCTGAATTATTTCTTTTTGTCCTTCTCAAAAAATTTGCACAAAGGCCCAAGCACTGATTATTAAACCCTCTCAAAAAGCTTCGTTTGAATTGGAAACGGATATAATTCATCTGCAGGAGTTTATAACGGCAATATTGGTGCAACACACGGATTGCGTGCAGAACAAACCGCAAATGAACCAACTCTAATTATATTTAAAGCTCATACTTGCTGATTACAAACTTGCATGCTGAAAAACATGCCCTAATGTGTGGTATTTACAGCACCATTTTATGCCTGTCCAAATTTCATAATGATATGCTCACGTATTAATCATGCTAATGATTAATAAATGATGTACGGTAGCCAATACAGTAAATCTCTGAGTAATCAGTTTAATGCGACGGCAGCTGCAGTGCTTCGAGTCGCTAATTTTATTGTGCATTATTTGTGTCAGAATCCAAGCTGAGTGAGATAATACACCAATCCGTAGTAAACCGCAGGTAGGCAGGTCTGAAATTGCACTATTTCACTCATGCTGCTTCATTAGGGTGCATGAAAGGTTGCAGCGTGTAAACAGGTTCCAACACAAGAGCAACTTAGCTCGAGTAAAACATTTTGAAATCCTTTTGGCTTTCTGACCATCTCAGACAAAATAATACAAAGTCTACTCATCCACATCCTCTTGTTCACCTTCAGTAATTGCTTTTTCATGGAGGCACAGCCTATAAAACACTGGGCATGAGGTGCAAAAACACCCTAAACGGGACCTGAGTCCGTTGCACCCTATGCACACAGATTTACACACTTGCGTTCATATCTATGAGCAATACAACTTCGCTAATTCACCATGGCGTGTTATTAGGAGGTAGGAGGAAACAGGAGAACCTGTAGGAAACCCATATGGAGATTGGAAGAAGTTGCAAAACTCCACACAAACCGTAAGCTCAGGAATGACCATACCGACCCTGGAGCTATATTTATTTATTAGCCTAATGGATAAGTGGAAGCTTCAATCCCGTTTCGATGTCCACACATTAGCCGTTGTTAAACTTTGGCTGTTGTGAAAATCTCAGACTCAAATTAAGCTCCAATCAGAACATCAGGGAAGTCTCTACCAGAGAGTTTTCCACCAGAGATCAGAATTTCAGCTCGATTTAGCGGCTTCTGACTCCCAAATGAATTCTCATCCAAGTTGGATACATTTCAAAATGTGACCAAGTTCAAGGGGGTGAATACTTAAGCAAGATGCTGTACTGTATACACCAGGCATTCAGGCTAGTGATTTGTCTGCCACTAAATAATAAACACCCTTACAGAGATCAGAAAGTTCTTCTAACTAAAGAATAAAACCCGATAAAATGTTATCGTAAAATAATAGGTGATGGGGTAGTGTGATGTGAAACGATACAAAGCAAAGTCACTGTTACCACCTCAAAGTTGAGTTTTTTTTTCCAATAAAAGCACATCCTGAAGTGTTATTTATTTATTATTTATTAAAGAATAGCATGTCATATTTTTATTCTACTGTTATATTTAATGTCATGGAAACAGATCTCTATTTTTCTCTACAGTATATATAGCTAGTAAGAGTTTGTTACCGAGAAACTGCAAAATAAAAAAACACCCTCCACCTTGATGATTTTCTTGTGTCAAAACACATAACACTACAGCTTTACTTCCACCCGGAACAAAGCTCTGAAACTGGAGACTCCTTCTAACAGTTCTCAATAAATGTCACCTCACGGAAAACTTCACCACATCAACAATTATGCATTTTGTAAGCTAGTTCAAACTAATGCTTGATCTACTGTCAGAGCTGCTGTTAAAAAAAAAAAAGAATCTTCAACACTAAAGACAACAATATTGCTCACGAGAACCAGTGCTGAAATGACAAAATTAGCACTACAAAGTAAAAATCGTGCACAGTAAGATTCAGTGGACCTCCTTCTCTTCTCTTATGTTTCTAGGACCAGTATATTACACAAAACCGTTATATTTTTCCTTTAATTTTTGCTTGCAAGCATGCTTACATATAGTATAGGAATGCAATATTAAATTATATTCATATTTTATTCTATATGTACACACATACTGTATGTTGACTGTGCCATTTTAATGGTTAAATTTACACTTACTCTAAAATAAACAACAAACAAATGCCTCGAATTTTGCTCTCAGTCTAAGAAGGCTGAAGGTTTGATATCTATCAAGGTTTGCGGTAAGGAAAACATCGGTGTTTGCTAAACTCAAAAAAACTGCGATGCTAGATGGGGACAGAAAGATATTCTCTGTGACCAGCTATTTCTCTTAGGAAATAAAATATTAACAGTTACAGATATCATATTTGCTCCCAAACTTGCTTCTTTTTTCCCTAAAGTTTTCCATTTTTTCACAAGATGGCTTCTGCGCTGAAATGAAACAAAGGAATATATAGGACATGATACTTTTAACACAGTTTACTTTTAAAATGAACCATCATTCTGACTTCCTGCCTCCGAATTCAGTATAAGTAAGCAGTGTTGGGTTTTTTTTTCACCTACAAACTCATTGTTTTGGAGTCTTTTGCCTTTAGAAAAAAAAAACCAAAAAAACAAATCTACTACAGATTTCACAAATGTTTTCATCATCCTTCCAAGGCTGCCAGCAAGTGTGGGATACATGACTGCATTAGGGAGGATTGTTACCACTGCGGTATGACTTTAAGCCTTACAACTGCTGAAGTCTTGTTCTCCAGAGAGGCCTGTGCAAATCTGGGCGTATATGCAGTTCACATTTTGACAGTGGAAACAATAATCCTTCCCTCTCTCTTGGAGGCTCCTTGTGGGCTCTTGTCTCTTGATGGACCCCTGCAGTGGTAGCTGAGCAAATCTTTATTTATTTTTTTTTATTTCGAGTACACAATGTACTAAACAGTGCACACGATTTAGCCGTGGCCGCAAGATACTAAACAGAGACCATGAAGTTGGAATTGGTTTTATTCTGGCCTCATTTTTAGGACTTTGCGTTCACAAATTAAATTTTGACCCGTGCTGGCAAAATGAGTCGGAATGAGGAAATTGTCAAAAGTGAGTTATTGTTACTTCCACATTGTCCATCTAAAGACCTTCAAAATGAGTCATGATTTGTTGGAATCGGACAAAAAAAAATGACCGCCTTGCGACTAGCCACTTTCGTATATGTCTAATGGGTTTGGAAACTCGCTTTCCATTGGTTCATAAAAGCGTCATTGGGAATTTCATGTGTATTATTAGGAAGTAGAGGAACTACACTTCACAACGATACCAAACACGGGTAGGGGGATTCCCCCGTCTCACCGCGAGCACACGGTGAAAAACACAGATTTATCAAGGAATATTACGACGAAGGACTAATTAATGAAGACATACAAATGAACATAATGAACAAAACCTTAAAATAAAAGTAGTGTGGGATGTTTTTCTTGCTGTTTTATGATGGGGATCAATAAATGATGGCTTTATGGACTCATTTTTGAGAAAATCTCATGTTAACCGAAACCATGTTTTTCCTCTTTGCTCATAATTAGCCTATGCGCATTCAGACTCATTTTGCCAGCTCGGGTCACAAATTATGCTTTAATGTTTTTGTTATGAGTTTTGGTTAACGTGTGGACTCCTTAAAAGATCTCATGCCCACTGAGCAGTGGTGGGTGTACTGTTGACAACACAGGATAGGTCCTTAAATTCATATTGTTGATTATAAATTCTGACCTGTTGCAGCAAAACTCAAGATC
Source organism: Chrysichthys cranchii (assembly GCA_030068335.1). Taxonomy (NCBI): domain Eukaryota; kingdom Metazoa; phylum Chordata; class Actinopteri; order Siluriformes; family Claroteidae; genus Chrysichthys; species Chrysichthys cranchii. Next base: position 17,522,413 of record JAQMCW010000036.1, on the reverse strand, counting down.
CTTCAGACCAGAGGATGTTTTTACAATCTGCAAATGTTCAGTCTTCATGCACTTCTGTTGGCTCGCATTCCTGTTCTTGGTTGACGGGATTGAATCTGTTGTAGCCAATCCTCCTCAAGGTTTGATGTGCTGTGTGTTTTAGGGTCGTTTTCTTCTTTCTGTGGCTATAAATTATGGTTATTTTCTTTTGTAGCTAGAGATTATTAGCCAATACCGATACCCATAGGAAATCGTTTTATTTAAAAGCAACTAAGCTTTACAATGGCTTTTTTTTGTTTTTTAATTGAAGCATGTCACTGTTGAATTGTTTCACGCAAAAAAATATATACGAAAGTATAAATTATATATACATATATATATATATATATATATACACACATACATACAGTGAACCCCTGCAAGATTGCGGTTCACCTCTCATGGCTTCACCGCATCGCGGATTTTCAAATTTTGATTCATGGAATTTTTTGGCTTTTGCGGGACTCTGGGATATAAAATATAATTAAAAGAAATGTTCATTCAAACATTAAAAGAACATTTAAATCAAAATAAAACAGTACGCACTGTATTTCCTCAGCAGATGAAAAGTGAAAGTGGCTGTGTAAGCCGCTTCAGCTCGTGAACAGGAAGTGACCTCACCGGCAGTAAGT
>JAQMCW010000036.1:17502428-17515746 GCA_030068335.1 Chrysichthys cranchii | reverse complement strand
TTAGGCTTCTTACTCTCACTACCATTTCCACTTTTCACTTTCTTGGGACCCATAATGAAGGCTTATAGAGCAAAAATACAGAGAAACACAATGAAAAAATGTTCACTGCCCGAGTGCTTGACCGGAACTGAATGTTTGAAGTGTGGGTGAAGTGCTGGCGGAGGGATATGGTGGCAATTCTCATGTTTTGCGATTATTTGTTTCTTTATTTCACAGTTAGGCATCTTACTCTCAACAAAAAAATGCATTGAACATGTTCACACCACGAGTGCTTGACCGGAACTTAAGGTTTGTGCCGTGAAGCGTGGGTTGGCTGTCTGTACGTCAGTCAGGGATTTATTCGTCAGTCAGTGCAAAATCTACTCAGGAATTTAGTTTGTACATCGATTTATTCGCAAGCTGAGGGTCCACTGTAACATTAAAATTATGTGTCACATGTTTTTGATTTGACACTTATTGCACTAAATATAAAGGACCCCAGAAAGTTTTCAATGGCATTCTAAATAATAGTCTACGTACTTGTCTCACGTTATATTGCTAATTAAATAATACATTGATAGGGTTTGTTTCACATGAACAAAATGCTCAAAATATTCTACATTCACTTTAACAGAAAGCCAAGGTGGTACGTCAGTGCGTCGTCAAGTGGGAGAAAAAAATCAAAAGGAGACTGGAAATTACTAAATTGAGATGAGGGAAAACGGGGCGGGGCTTACAGGGTGTCAGTCAGGGGAAGTTCAAAACACCTACGCTACTGTCAATCGTTCTAGAGTCACATGTCAAATGACTTGTCTCCCATTTGCCACTGGGGGAAAAAAACTTTTTTGTGTGTTTAACTAATAGCATTGTACACCGATGTTAAAATGTCACTCATGTGTAAAATGCATGAAAGGTGAATACAGTGAACCCCGGCAATATCGCGGTTCACCTATCCCGGGTTCAGTGCATCGCGGATTATCAAATTTTTGATTTGCAGAATTTTTTGGCTTTCGCAGGACTCTGGAATATAAAATATAAAATATATATATTTTTAAAAAAATGTTAATTCAAATATTAAAAGAACATTTAAATCAAAATAAAACAGTATGTACTGTATTTCATCAGCGGATGAATACACAGGGGTGGTGTACGCCACTTCCGCTTCAGCTAGTAAACAGGCTGTAAACAGGAAGTGACCTCACCGCCAGTAAGTACACATGTACAATTTTATATATTGTTAAAATCACGTATGTTTGAGAGTGTAGAAAGTGTTTAAGAGCATAGGACGTGTTTTCTGTTGGTTTATAAAGCCTTAATATATATATAGATAATAAAATCAGGCGGAAAAGTCAGGTGATAGCGAAGGAGTGCTAGGATTGGGTACAGTGGCTGTAAACAGGAAGTGACCTCATCGCCAGTAAGTACGCATGTAGAATTTTATATGTTGTTAAAATTGCATATTTTTAATAGTGTAGAAAGTGTTTAAGAGCATAGGACGTGTTTATAAGAGTGTGGAAAAGGTTAATAAGAGAGTGGATAGGCGAGGGTTCACTGTATATACAATATATACTCATTAATGAAACTGTGACACACAACACCTAATCGGTACAATGACGAGCATATTGTCCTCACATATACCTTGCCCAAAGCATCTTCCAGGCAAGATATAAATTTGCTGATGAAGCATGTGTGACATGGAAGAAATCATCACAACACAACACCCTTAAACGTTTTCTCACTACACACTTATGTTTTGTCGAAACAATTTTGAAAACATTACGAAAAAGAACTATTTTACAAGGATTAAAGAAATATTTTTTATTGATTTTCCATGTCCTATGAGCTGCTTGTTATTCTGGGTCCCAATGGAGCCTGTTAGTGCTACAGATCCACTGACAAAACCCATAATGCACTCAGAAAAGTAGATTTTAAAGCTTTAATATCACATCTTTATACTGTTGTGCCTATAAGAAGTGCTGCAAGCCAACGTATTAATCCAGCATTTTACACACATCTGCTTTCTATTCACTGGTGCGTTCTTGGATTCAGGCACAACAAGATTATTAGACTATTTGGCAAGGTTCCAAATGTTAGAATCACTTCCTCACTGTTTTGAAAATTTCTGTAGTTTTTAACTGATCCAGATATCCCTCTGTTTCACAGCACCAATCTGGACCAAAGCACTAAGCCTTTTCTTGCTCCAGGAACAGAGGCTGAGAGACTTACTGAGAGATTACTCACGATCGGCGGCGTGTTTCTCCTCCTGCAGATGCTTTGCACACTTTCGGTAATCCCAAGGCTTATTCCTAACGCATCTTTACAAAGGGGTAAAGGAGGGGGATGAGAGACTGAAGATCCGTCCCTGGGATTCACAACACGTGTCCAGTCACGTCCTCAGAGCAGGCGGCTGTGGACACAAGCGCGTTCATGTGTTAGAAGGAGAATGGCCCATTCTCGTGCACAGACAAAGGCTCACATTGAGACTGGGGGTCAAGGGGAGGGAAGGATTGAGTGAAAGCTATCCAGTACATGGCAGCATGTTCCAAGTAGCCGTCGGTCAAACACTAAAACAGTCAAAACTCTTTGACAGCCGCAAAGAATCACATTCTTATTAGATATTAAGCATATTCATGTGTGAAAACCAGACTTCTGTTTCAGTTCTGGGCTGATGTAGAATAGCATTAAAGCATAAAAGCAGATGATGTGTGAAATGAAACAAGTTTTTCCAGAGGTCAGAGCTGAGCTCGAGGTACTCTTGCTCTGCTGACAGCCATATTTGCATCAATCCTGATTATTCTTGTGCTAAGAATGAATTTCCTTACGCCACAATGTAGCTAAAATGTCAAATCAGAAGGTGTGCATGCGTTTTCTATAACAGCAACTGTAACACTAGTTCCATCTGCAACATAAATGATCATTCTAGTATGATGTTGGTCCTATAATAACAGCTAATTCATAAGACCTTGCATGGCAATGATGCCACAATAATCTCAAGCTATTAATTAATTAATTAATTAATTATTCATCAATTAATCACTGATATGGTAAAGGTTTTTCTCGGGAGAAGTTTATGTCACGTGCTTGGAAGGAGTTTCTGGTGTTAGCTCTTTGTAACAGTCAGTAATTCTCCCAACATGGGAAAGACTTTGAGACTTTGGAATTGCATTATAAACCATCGAGAGTCCACCAACTGAATCTGACTAATGACATGGACCTAATAACTAGCTAATATTTAAATAGCAAACTGTTGCTAGCTAGATAAATAAATAACTTAATACAACAAAGCATGCACTGTTTGTCACTGTGTTAGTATCCTTGCCTCAGTGCTTTGTTAAACATCGCAGCAAGGTATTCCTTCTCTAACATTACATCTGTGATGAAAGGAATGACATGAAAGGCAACTTGACCTGACTAGCTAACATCCGCTAATACGCTTAACCAAGCTGGTGTGTTGTAAAGGTGCCTAGGTTGATGTGCACTCTCTAGATTTGTGCCAAGAAAACCATAATACTGAAGAACTAACGCTAGGTAACATTACTGCAAATAGAAACACACACATACACCTGAATTTAAGTCGGAAAATATCTGTCAAAGTTCTAAATTTTTTATTTATTTATTTTTTTTTTTTATCAGCCCCTCCTAGGTACTGTAATTTCAAAGAGCACAGCAAGATTCTAATAATGAGCATTTTCTTAAATAACCTTCCCTTCGGTATGTCGTTACCATGGGACTGTAAGACAGTGTGAAATTGCTGCGTGTAGGTGTCAGGTTCTGAGCCAACCTGCAGAACACATAAAGGAAGTTCTCCCACTCTTGAGCAGCTTTGACAGGAGCCGCAGCCTCCGCTATAAATAAAGCTTCCTCTGAGGCCTGCCTCCAGGAAGCAGAGTTTCAAGACCTCCACTTTGTAAGAGATCTAAAATAACTGCACTCTTTATTTGTGGTGGATCTGGCTCTGCCTACACAATTTATTTAATGATGAACTTGAATAAGTCTTGTGCGTCATAGTAGCAGGCACTCTGCTGTGCGACCTGCATCAGTAAATAGAAGGTCCAGGTTGTCTAGCTTGCCCTAAGGCCCAGTGCTCAATGATAGGTCATACTTACATCAAACGTAAGGAAGGAACATGTGGCTAGTGTGTCATATCACATTATTAATGGAACCACAAGAGTCCAGCTGTTTATTCTGTTTTAATTTAAGTGGAAGCACAAGTTAAGGCTAAAACATTCTGCAGTACCTTCACCAGTACCACCAGCAAATCATAATGAACCATTTAAACCAGTGCTGCTATTTTCCTAGCACTTGACAGTGCACTAAGGCTATAATTAAGATCACAACTGTTAAGACGCTGGCTCTGCGTGGAGTTTGCATGCTCTCCCCATGGGTTTCCTCTGGGTACTCCGGTTTCCTCCCCCCAGTACAGAGACAGGTACAGACGGGATTATGCTATTTGGCAACTCTAAATTGCCCGTGAGTGTGAATGGCTGTCTGTCTCTGTGTGTCGCCCTGCGGTGGATTGATGACCTGCCCAGGGTATTCCCGACCTCTTGCCTGAAGTCACCTAGGATTGACTCCAGCGTCCTCCCGCAACCCTGAACAGGATTAATCGGCAGAAGATGAGTGAGTGAGTGAATTTTATTTCGCAAAACACATCAAAAACCCCAAAGCTTCATAAACACTTATTTATTTAATTTGGCTGTATGTGAGCAATGCTAGCCCGAGGAGCGGTTACCTTTGTCCTTTCCCTGCTCTGATAGAGAGAAATGGGCAGCTGAATATGACCTATGGGATATCAGTGGATTAGTATTGATCGAGTTGGCCAGCCCACAGGCACCAGGGATCAATCAGGAGCTCATCAGACTCCATCTGTCCTAACATACTCCTAGAGATCTCTGCTTCGAGCCACAGACAGTGCTACTGCCATATTTTCAATGGCCTCGGCTCAGAAATAGGCTTTTCTATACAAAGTGGCCCTTAAAACAATAAATATTGAACCTTCCAGAGTGTGGACATCACTAAATAAAACAATAGCCACATAATTCCAGTCATTTTGATAGTATCATATGTGCAGTTTATTTATAATAGGTCCATATTTCAACATATGGCATTAAAAGTCAATATCAACATCCTACTCGCCTGGCGGACATGGGCCAGTACACTCACACATTTCACACCACGATGCATAAGCCTGGAGCTGTCACCATGGTAACTGCTCAGCCCTTCATTGACTTGGCAAAAAGGGGACCACAAAGGTCCTAAAAGATAGATGGGTGGATGGACGGATGGACGGATGGAGGGATGATCAAGGTTGCCAAGTTTGCATGGCAGAACCAGTCTAACTGCAAATCTGAAACTCAGACCCACCATAAACTGTACTAAAACCAAAAATATTACTCCTGTTCACCAAACATGTAATGTTTTCCAAGTAACATTATGCAATGTTTAGAGTAACATTACAAGGTGTAATAAAAGTGTCCTGCAACCATACAGTTTTTGCTAAACAGTTTTTCTGTTAAAGTCACTGAAAATTATTACACTGACGTAGCTATGGAAGTTCCAGGATGTGACTTTCACATAGAGCTGTACTCGATGCCCCCAAATTTGTCTGAAATTTTGGGAGAAAACTACGTTTTCATGGTGGCTAAGTAGTTAGCTCTGTCTCTTCACAGCAAGAAGGTCCTGGGTTTGAGTCCTGGGGTCGACATGGGCGCCTTTCAGTGTGGAGTTTGCATGTTCTCCCTGTGCCTGCGTGGGTTTCCACTTTAGAACTCCACTTTCCTCCCAAAGCCCAGAGGGCATTAGGCTAATTGGCTACTCTAAATTGCCTGTAGGTGTGATTGTAAGTGTGAATGGTTGTCTGTCTGTGTGTCACCCTGCGGTGGGTTAGCAACTTGCCCAGGGTGTACCCCGCCTCTCGCCTGAAGGCAGCTGGGATTGGCACCAGCTTCCCCCCGTGATCCTGAAGGGGATTAAGCGGCAGAAGACGAATATTACATCTTCATCCTATCTTACACATTTTGAGTATGTCAGGTCCAGGAGGCGAGGCAGGACGCATGTGCAGATAACCGAGTATATTTATTAATAATATAAACAAACAGGTTAGACAGATGGCAGGCAAAAACAAAATCAAAAACAGGCAGGAAGTCATGCGATCAGCTGAACGGGCAAGGGGAGGCAAGGCAGAGGCAAGATACAAAATACACAGTCCAAGGTCGAAATCCAGAATATCAAAACTAGACAGGCAAGGGCAAGGCGAAAATGGGAAACGAGATAGCAAAACGGTAATACACAAAAAGCAGGCAGATAATCAAAAGGCTCGGCAATAGCGTACACAAAGGACAAGACTAATGCTTAGTGTTGGGTATGTGGGTGCGAAAGTCTTAAATAGTCCAAGAGTTAATGAGCCGCACCTGCGTCTCATTACAAGTCAGGTGACCTTGAACTTGGCTTAGTTGTGCGTGCGCTGTTGGTGCCGCGGTAGTGCGCTCCCAGCGTGAAGTGCACCGTTTCTCTGGGCTCCTGGAAACGGGTGTACAAAGGTGCGCTCCGCGTGGTTATTTTAACTGACGTGGAAGCGCGTTTGGTTCGAGCGGATTCGTGACAGAGTAGAACCTCGGCATTTGAACATCAGATTATATGCATCATCATTCAAACAGTACTTTAGAAACAGAAATGAGAAAAAGAGCACTTTAGAAATAATTTAATGGTAAAGAGATTACGAAATAAAGTCTTCTCAAGCACTAAAAGTGGTAAATTTCATCCATCCATTCGTCGTCTATATCTGCTATCCATTAAGGGTCGCAGGGAAGCTGGAGTCAATCCCCACTGACTTCAGGGAAGAGGTGGGGTAAACCCTGGGCCGGTCACTAAACTATATCAGGGCTAACACAGAAAAGATCAAACATTCACACCTCAGTAGCAATTTAGAGTTGTCGGTTGACCTAACCTGCATGTTTTGGGGGCTGTGGGAGGAAATCAGAGCTAATTCAATTCCCTTGGATGTATTTACATACATTGTTGCTGTCTAACTCTTTTGACAGACTAGGCCAGTAGCTGGTTTATATACAATATTTCTTTCATTACACATAAACCTACAATGTTCACAGGAACGTGAAGAACATTATAAGAGCAATCCTTTCCCAATGTCGTCAATAGGCTTTAAGAGAATAAAAGGGAAAATAGGGCACAAGAGCTTTAAAAAAAAAAAAAAAAATCTGCAACAGGGCAATTATTCTTACTGACCTGTTTTTCTATCAGTTTCATTTAAAAGTGAGCTCAGCTAAGCTATAACTTATAACTCTAATAAGAAATAATGTCAGTATTTAAGAATAAACCTTGTTCTCTCCGTGTCTGTCTGGGTTTCCTCCCACAGTCCAAAGCCATGCACACAGGGGATTAGGCTAATTGGCTACTCTAGACTGGCCGTAGGTGTGAATGTGAGTGTGAATGGTTGTCTGTCTGTGCGTCGCCCTGTGATGGATTGGTGACCTGACCAGGGTGTACCCCACCTCTCGCCCAAAGTCAGCTGGGATCGGCTTCCTCAGCGACCCTGAACAGGGTTAAGCAGCAGAAGATGAATAAAGATGAATACAAGATTAAACCTTACCATATGGCTGCACAAAGAAAGTACGCAGTGTTTTCTTTCATTCATTCTTTCTTTCTTTCTCCTCATAACAATACTCCAGCATCATGCAGTACTATGCATATAGTAATGTGCTTTGTGCATAAATTGGGTTTGCTGGTAGGAGTAATCATTTCCAAAAATCCTTTTTACCATACATCAAGTAGAGAATATGAATGTATCCTGCAAATAAAACTTCACTTTCTTGACACACTATTAAATACACTGTATTGTTTCACATTACTACTGTACACTCTAAAGATTATACCATTGTTACCGTGTGGATAAAATGTGTGTATAGTGTGTAAGTTTGGCTTTCAATAAGTCTGATAGTGTTCTGATATTCAGTATGGTCAGACCAGATAACAGCTGCCAAAATGCAGGTTGAGCTGGTCAAACAGTAGAGCACGTATACCAGGTGGTGTGTTGGTACTCATTCAATGCCATAGACGAGTTACATTAAAGACAATAACAGGACAGCCCGGCTTGTGTTCGGCAGTTGATCAGATCAGGGTGGATTTTTCCATACAGCTGGTGCAGATATTTTCTTGTGTCCTTTACAGTAACATGTTTATTTGCTTGCTTTATTTCACCTCTGGGAATTCAATAGTGCCCTTCTCGGTGAACTTTGTGTAATCAGAAAGCATAGCCCAAGTTATTGTGCACTCAAAAATCAGGCAGAACAAAAGTGACGACACTAAAAGCACTTCATGTTCCACGCCGAAACTGGATTTTTTTTTCTGCCTCCCACAAGGTGCACTTTGCTTTAATTGAAACCTTGGGTAAAAGAAAAAGGCTGAGGGCTTCTAACCAAGTCAAATGCCATGAAAGAGGACAAAAAATAAATAAATCAGGGCTAACCTTTGGAGCGGTTCAGTTAACTCCAGTTTACCATGGTTATTTCAAAGCCTCTACAAAAAAAAGCAAAACTTGAAAGGTCAAAAAAATCTTATTTCTGATTAAAAAAAACAAAAACCAACCCTGAACTTTATCCAAAGCTTAGATGCAAAGATGGGTGTGTGCATGATCCTATCCAAAAGCCTCCGTTTCTGGCCACCACACTAAAATGTTTTCAAACTAAAACTGTATGGACACCAAGCGTAAATGTAGCACCAACATTTATTCGTAAATCACATTTCACTTTTTACAAATACGATTGGTGTGCAATATGGAACTATAAATACAGTTATATCCAGCTAACAAGCGTACATTTCTGGCCCATATGTACAATATAATAATAAGGTTCAAGGTGCTTATTTTTTTACATGCTTATTCTTCCAACTCCTTTCAGCAACCCCCATCATGGTACCAATTATCTTTGCCATTGAATATGTTTAAGAAAGGCACAATAGGAATGCTGATGGCAAAATTACATGCAAGTACACGTTGATGCAGCGGGTGGAAAATAGACAACAAAAGCCTCAGTGGTAAATGTTTGATGCACGGTAAACCGATAGTGCAGATGATAGGTGGGATTCAGGCTCGCTGAAGATGTCTGTCATTTAAGTAGAAATTGGTGGGTTTGTAATGAAAGAATTTGTCCTACATTTTGTGCCAGTGTTATGATTAATTCAGAGCAACTTGGGGCCGAGTAAATGCTTCTTTATTCTCTCATAAGTGGGCAAAATCAATAATTCAGTGGCGGCCAAGTTCAGAGTAAAGTTCCTGTATTGGACTCAGAAGATTGGGAGGTGGGCGAGATGTGCTGCCTCAGCTTATGCTCCAGAGAGAGCGAGAGAGAAAGAGAGAGAGAGGCCAGGTTTCTATCCTATTAACATGAATATGGCATGATGCTGGATAATCATTTTTGGAAGCAGACAAAAAGGTCAGTTGATTAGACGAAAAAAAAAAAAGACACTGATGAGTGAATGGAGAAGTAATTAATGTAATTAGGCATCGAGGTCACTTCTGAATTATGGCAAATCCAAGCTTTTGAATGGGAAAGCATTTGTCATTACAAATGATGATTATTAATACGGCCTCAATTATATAACTGCAATTCAGACTTGGGAAATAAAAGCTTTCTCATGTCTTCTGCGTCTACACTCGTGGCTCACAACTTCAACAAAATCAGATGACTAATAAGTTGCATCACCCAATTTCCACAGATCATAAAGTATCATGCCCATCTACATAACGCACAAACCGGAATCAAATTTTGCAGCCATAATTATCGAGACCTCATTTGAATAAATATGAAAAAAAAGGACGTAGCTTTTTTTTTTTTTTGCATAACGTTATGTAAGTTATGCAAGAAGACGTAAAACACAATGTGCACCTTTACAGAATAAAACTCAACCGTGGGGTGAATTCAAAGTTGATTATCTTCCAATAAGTGTTTTGTTCTTTGTTCTTTATACGTCGCAGCAAATTGCCAATGATCGCATTTATTTAGTAATTAATGAACATGTTGCTGATCAGTTTATATTTACATCTAATGTTGTGGAATGTCCATTAGACATAAGTTACTTCCAGTTATTACTTATGCTATAGTCGTATAACTTATATAAGCAGCCATTCCTTCACCTATAGACCATCGTCAATTCTATTTTCTGTCTTAAAGATAAAATACTGCAGTTTGTCATGTAACGTAACCGATGCATTGACACTCGAGGCTCCTTTGGTAAACGTTAAATGACCATTTCCTTACAGAATATTCATTATGTCGATACTTATGCCTTTCTTTGTTAAATAACATAGCATATTTAGCATATTAATCCATTTATTATTAGCCTTAGATGACGGAAGGCACCGTACTTGTCCTTGTCAATGGCTTCTTACCGTAGAAAACAAAACAATTTATTAGGATGACTACATTAATATAGGAATGTGAACGGGATTACAGCAGAAAATTAATATCGGAACTGTTATAGAAAATCTGACACTTTCTGACCAATTAGATTGAAGAATGTAGCATTAAAATACATAATACATATGCTCATAATATATAAGTCCTGAAGTATTTAGTGACAGATGCAAGAACAAGCTAATTGCAAGTTACTTTTGCTAACAAGTCAAATAAGTAATAATATGCAGTGAAATACAGTGAGAACTTTTTTTTGTCTCTTTGGTGATAATATCTTGCTTCCAGAAGACTATGGATGAACACAGGACAAACAGGGTTCTAGAAAGTGTTTTTCTCCTACAAATTCAGACATCTATGTCATACACTTTGAAATGATCACATTATTAAACCATCGATGCATCCATTAACAGTACTGCTTATTTGTTAAGGGATGTGGGGAGCTAGAGCCAATACAGGTTGACCAGGCTAGAGGCAGGATACTTATACCCTGGCCAGGGCTAACACAGAGATATTCACACTGACTGGACATTTAGAGTAATTTAGACTTTGACCTAATCTGCATGTCGTTGGAGTGTGGGAGAAAACCAGAGCACCCAGAGGAAATCCCATGCAGGTATGGGGAGATCATGCACTCCACAAAGAATGGCTCCAATCAGGTGGCAAGTTCAAATTCCTGTTCTAAGGTGCTAGCGCTAACCACTGCATCACCATGCCACATTATAGGACTATTTCATTTTATCTCTAGAAAATTCCAATAAGGGGTGGCACAATGGTGTGGTGGTTAGCACTATCACCTCATGGCAAGTTCAATCCCCGCGGTCGACCTGGGCGCCCTTCTGTGTGAAGTTTGCATGTTGTCCACGTGGGTTTCCTCTGAGTACTCTGGTTTTCCTCCGTCAGCCCAAAGACATGCACAGAGGGGATTAGGATAAGTAGCTACTTGAAATTTCCTGTAGGTGTGAATGGTTGTCTGTCTCTGTGTTTTGGAGACTCTCGCCTCTCGCCCGAAGTCACCTGGGATTGGCTCCAGTTTCCCCCCGACAACCCTGAACAGGATTGAGTGGCAGAAAATGAGTGAAATGTGTGAGAAATTCCAATAATGATATTAATACTGTGTAATTGTGGAGATAAAGTGTTACTCTAGGTGGGCTTAGTTAATATAAAGTCTCTCTTTATCTTAGCTAAAATCTGGTAGATAATTTAATCAGTTTGCGTAATTGTACGGTGATTACAAATCACAGGAGACGTTAAGATACAATCCATAGTATTTACATCTTTTACACACTATCTCAAATCCATCCATCAATTCATAATCAGTCAGAAGTGGTAAAAAGGCTCTGAATATGGATATTGTGTGGGACGTGCTCAAAGCAATTTTCCAGCATAAAAAGCAGCAACTACTTGTAAAATCACACAGCTTGCTGTCCCACTGGGAGAAAGAAATGACTAGACTACATTCAACTATGTTGACGTGATAGCTAGTTTGGGCCGTTTCTCGAATGTGGTGAGAAACATTGGACAAGATGAAACAACCAACCATACAACAACAATCAGTGTTTCTGATTCCAACCGAAATCATTGGTTAGTGCTTGTAAAGGATAGTGTTATTCTTCCTAGTTCCCCCTAGGAAAAACGCAAAGCTGTACAACTAGATAAACAGACCCAAACTGACCTTCAGGCATGAATAATCCATTTTCAGTTGAGCTGCATTGTTGTTCGTGGTCTTCTAAACCACAGCTGAAGAGACATGATTGGAAATTGTGCAGTTGAACAAATGGGCTTTCATTTGGATTAAAAATAAGATTTCCGTGGAGTGGAATCTAATTTTTGTTCAAGGATTTTATTTTCCACTTCAGAAGAATAAACTACAAGGGACACTTGTGAATAAATTGGCCAGATTTATTTTACATCATGGCTGGATCTTTTTAAGAAACAACAAGGCCTTCTCGGCTACTGATCAGACCTTAACCTTCATCTGCTCGGCTCAGTTGGATGAAAGCATCTGCCCAAATAAATAAATGTAAATGGTACAGGGGATTATAACTGGCTTAGCTAAAGCTAAGTGGTTTGTATGTTTATTTATTTATTTATTTCATATATTGGTACTCCAACACCATAATGAAGCTCAATCAACACAAAGAGCTCGGTGATGTTGTACAGGCTGCATACCGCAATGAGGAATTAATGAATTAATGACATGGCTTGTACTCAACCGCCCGGGCTCTGTTATACTGCTTTCCTTTCTTCATCATCAGTGCTGTGGAGCAAACATTCCTTACCAAAGCAAGAGAAAGTGAACAAAAACACATTTACAAGACCTGCAGTTGCCATGACAACAAGTTAACTTATCCTTCCACCTCCAGAGGATCGTTTGGGTGTGTGTGTGTGTGTGTGTGTGTGTGTGTGTGTGTGTGTGTAAGGGTTGGCAGTCTATCTGGAGAAGAACACCACAGTTAAGTGTCTTTCTGTGGTGAGATTAAATTGATCATAGTACAGCATAGTTGTGGTCTTAGAGAGCCATTGAAGATTGGACCCAAAGGGCCTGAGAGGTACCAACTGCTGCTTCAGATGGTTTCAGATGGGTTAAGGAATCAGATGCATTTTGTTTTGCACAGTGTTTAGGTTTGGGGTGAGTTTGGTGCTGATATGTGTACAGTTTAAGAAGTTTTACGTTTAACTAAGTGTAAGTTCTGAGACGGGCTGGGTTGTGAGATATGTCTGATTCTTAACTATGTTTTGGTTTGTTATGCATTTGGGTCTGTTTGAGTTGTGTTTATTTCTGAGATGTATTTGGTTCTGAGATGCATTATGTTTGGGTTGTGTTTATTTCTGAGATGTATTTGAGTCTGAGATGTGTTGTATTTGAGTTGTGTTTATTTCTGAGGTGTATTTGAGTCTGAGATGTGTTGTAT
>JAQMCW010000036.1:17443634-17461364 GCA_030068335.1 Chrysichthys cranchii | reverse complement strand
GAGTGAGAGAGAGAAGTTGTGATCACATGAGGCTCGGCAGACGAATACTACTCGTATTGCAAAACCTCGCTCGTTAATCAAGTCAAAATTTATAAAAAAATTTTTGCTCGTCTTGCGAAAAACTGGCAGACCAAGTTACTTGCAATCCAAGGTTGCACTGTTTTTGCTTACTTACAAACGCTTGCTTTCTTACTCACTCTTATCTAATTACTAACTCTTACTCGTTTACTGACTTACCCTTACCTCCTTAATTACTCTAACTTACATACTTACTGTTATTCATGTCATTTTTTTTTCTCATTTACTTCTCGCTTTCTTACTTACTTACTCACTCTTAATTACGTATTTAGTTACTATCACTTGTTTACTTAATCACTGACTTACTTTTACTTTCTTGTTTATTTACTTACTGATTTATTGACTTAATAACTTTCAATTATTTAATAATCTCTTACTCTTACTTAATTACCTAATCACTTTTAATGAATTAATTACCCTCTCATTTTTACTTACTTAATTCCTTTTTCTTACTTGGTCACTTATGTTGCTTACTTATTTTCTTCCATAATTACTCTTGCTTAATTACTCACTTAAGGGCTCCTGCTTACTTAATTGCTCTCACTTACTTTCTTACTCTTATTTACTCGTTTACCTTCTCATACCTATTTACCACTATGATCTCTTTATTACCCTTACTCAAAGCATACATATTCATTTATATCCAAAGTGACTTATAAGTAAAGACAGCAAACAACCGAGCTGTTGAGGCATGAAGAACGTTGAACAAGCTTAGCAGTGATGGGATTTAAACTCATGCCCTTCTGACCAGTAGCTCAGTGCGGTAACCACTAATGTACAACTGCACAGTGAAAAGACTACAACCCTGATGCAAGCCAGAATTTTGAGTCACTGGAGTAAGACGAAACAAGTAACAGTCACACTGTCATCTTTCTGCTTAGTGTAACACTCGGACCAGTTTACGCTCTTAAAATCAGCTGAAATCTTGGAGCGGTAATCGGTTACGTGAGGCGCACACACACACACACACACACACACACACGCACACACACACACTCACGCACACACACTAACACTCTTTATCCGTGTGGATCAAGAGAGGAAGAGCGGCTGCTTCTTTTATAATGATGCTTAGACAGGAGGATAAGTGGCAGACCATTGTGGTACTTCAGACTTTCGTCCTCATTGTTGTGCATTCATTGAGTCAGTGTGATTTATGGAGCCAGTGTGGTGGAATACAGTGTGTCATTCTCTTTTACAGCTAGAAGAAGCTCTACAGTAGCCTACTTGTCAGTAAGAGCACTACACAGCTCCTGATACCATGACATGCCATCTGGCTCTCAAAGCCTGGCCTTCCCAATTAGCAGGTTTTTTTTAGTCATTTTAATTATGTACGCAATATCACAATGACTCATTTATTTGCTATTTGTATCATTAGTGAATGCGGTCCAGTGATGTTGTACACATACTGTACATATGTGACCGGTGCTGGCATAATGAGTCGGAATGCGCGTAGGCTAATTATGAGCTAAGAGGCAAAACATGGTTTTGGTTGAAATTGAGATTTTCTCAAAAATGAGTCAATAAAGCCTTAATTTATTGATCTCCATGATAAAACAGCAAGAAAACATCCCAAACTGCTTTTATTTTAAGGTTTTGTTCATGATGTTCATTCGTACGCCTATATTAATTAGTCCTTTGTCATAATATTCCTTGATAAATCCGTGTTTTTCACCACGCGCTCGCGGCAAGACCGGGGAATCCCCTTACTCATGTTTGGTATCGTTATGAACCGTGGTTCCTCTACTTCCTGATAATACACATGGAATTCCCGATGACGCTTTTATGAACCAATGGGAAGCGAGTTTCCAAACTCCATTAGACGCGGTCGACTTCAGTTGGTCTTTAGACGGACAATGTGGAAGTAACAATAACTCACTTTTGAAAATTTCCTCATTCCGACTCATTATGCAAGCACGGGTCACATATACATGTATATACTGTACTGTCTAAAATCTTATACAGACATCCTAGTATTTTATTATTACTGTTGCCTTTGATTTTATTATACCTTCTGCATTAGTCTTGGTAGAAAAAAAAATCCAAACATGGATCTATCAGAGACAGGTGTGTATGGTATACCGTTGTATAATGTAACTTGGTACATATTAGACCATATATTTAAACTGTTCTTTAGAGCATTTTGAGGCTTTTTATTTAATTGTTGCATTTCTTTCCATGTGGTTGTGGATTCACAGTTCCCTCAGAAAGTACTGGAACAATACACGGCCAAATCTTTTGTTTTTGCTATACAAATTAAAATAAAAAATCAGGAAATAAGAGCTGACATTCTGATCTATGATCTCATGTTTGTCTTTTAATCTCGAGCACAAATGTCTTCAGCGTACAGAAAAAACCCCCAAAGAATTGGCTTTGCCATTCCAATAGTTTCAGAGGATACTGTATGTAACAAAGATAGGAATTATATCACCCTTTAGTCAATCCAGAGTCAACGGCAGTAGAAGAAGATGTCTAATTTCACCACTGTTGCTAGGACACTGCAGTATATCAGTGCATCCTTGGAACCATGCTGGACAGATTGAGTTGTCAGGTAGTCTCAGCACACAGGTTATGGAAAATATATTTTGGACACTTTTCTGGTGATAAGCTTCAGAATGTTGACGGCAACACTCTGATTGGTTTTCCACATATCTGGAAAACAAGGTAACACAATCAGCTCTAATTCACAGTCTGAAGAGCATCTCCACAAGTATATTTAGGGCATGTTCAAATCCACAAAAGGGTTGTGCTTAAACTCCTAATTAATCATGGGTGTGTTTTGGGCATTGCATGCAATAAACCAATGAATTTGTCATCTCTTATTCCCTTTACAGCCAGGTGCGCTTGCACCTTGGTGGATTGCTAAAATAATGAAGGATTTGCCAAGTAGTAGGAAAGAACTCTTCTCTGCAGAGGAAATGGAAAATCTATGGCAACAGTAGGATTCTACCAATACTAATACGAAGAAGAATCTTTCCCATTGTAATCTGGTGATTTTTAATATTTTGGATGTTTAACAAGCAGAATGTATGTGAGTTGGGCATCTTCCTATGTAGGAACATATTGCTATCTTGATAATGTGCCCTTAAAATTACTGTGGGAGACTGTGCCATTGACTTTAGACCAGGTTCTTGTTTTTTGTTTTTTTGGTCCATCGTGCAGTCTTTGTCCGCTGCCTCAAGATAGCAATGTGCCAGCAATATACCTTACCACATTTCATTTTAAGCCCAACACACCCATGGGTGCTCAGATGGGCACAAGTGCATTTGCTCGTTAAACAACGTGGGTGCTGGACGTGAAAGTGACAACTGTGTCAAGTCTCAAACTATAGACACATGTCGCACTTGGTGTCGCAATGACTTTGGAGTTTGGAAGCAAGGCAGTGGCTAAGTGGTTAGCATTGTCCCCCCACAGCAAGAAGGTCCTGGGTTCGAGCCCCAGGTTCGACCTGGGTGCCTTTCTGTGTGGAGTTTGCATGTTCTCCCTGGGTTTCCTCTGGGTACTCTGGTTTCTTCCCACAGTCCAAAGACAAGCACACAGGAGATTAGGCTAATTGGCTACTCTAAATTGGCCGTAGGTGTGAATGTCAGTGTGAATGGTTGTCTGTCTCTGTGTATCGCCCTGCGGTGGATTGGTGACCTGCCCAGGCTGTACCCCGCCTCTTGCCTGAAGTCCACTGGGATTGGCACCAGCTTCCCTCCCGTGACCCTGAACAGGATTAAGCAGCAGAAGATGAATGAATGAATAAGCGGTAAAGAAACAAAATAATCGTGTGTGTTTACAGACAAACTAATGGAAAAGTCCATGCTTGGTCATCTTCCTGACTGTGTTTATTGATAAAATGCACGAAACTTTCTAGCAAATAGGAAAACTCATGAGAGTGTCTTGTGAGATGACTCCGAGGGCAAGCTGAGTCTATAGAGGCTCACATGCATTTCACATGATGAAAACATCATAGAATTCTGCTTTTACTACGTTGCAGTTGATTGATTGCTTGAATTATTATTAACACGAAACATGTCATGGTTGAATGATTCCTGAGGTGTAAGATGAACAATTCCCATCTGGGTGTGCCATTATAGGAAAATAATCAATAATAAAAGTCATAGACTAGCAGCAATATTTGATTTCTCAGATCTCGCATGTGATGTACATATAAATATGTACCCGAAACTTATCTGCCTTTTCATCTCTATGAATTTAATTGCCAATGTTTCAAAAGCAGAAAATAAATGGAAAATTAAGCACAACTAGTGTCATTGCCATATTATTAGCTACAATATTAGCTATATTGTAATTAAATATTATATTCGTACATTTTTAAATACTTACTTAAGTATATTGATCATAAAATCCATAGCTTTTTTTTGAGTCACTGTGATTCACTAAACATCAAATCTGTCCGCACTGGGTGATGCTTATATATGACACGCAATAAAGAGTTATTGTTTTGCAGCTGTACCTTGTGATGTACTTTAAAGCAACATAAAAATGAACCTCCTTGACATTCAGGAAAAAGGATAATCTAATCCAGTGAGTGCCGGTCGTGAAATATGTTCCCATGTCATTAAGAGATGACATGCTCCTCAATGACATGATGTGCCAAAATGTTTGCCGTGGTAATGCACACGGTCTGTTACTCACACTGCAAATCCCTTAATGCTTTCTACAGAAAGTCCTCACCTCTCTGGAGAGAAATTACCAGCAGCTGCTTAATGCTCTTGTGTAAACATCATTTGTGCAACTGATGGACTTTAATGGGATTTGTCCGCTATTCATTAAGCTGCAGCAGACGTTTTGGAAATGCCCGCACCTTCCATATCGGCAGCTAATAGATGGAATCTATGAAGGAAATAAAAAAAATTAAAAAAAAGTCTAGTGTCATGGTGCGCGTTTGGCAATCTGCAGCTTGACGCTCCAAGAAAAAAAACAAGTTGGACTTCTGCAAAGACCCAACCGCGTATGCTACCCTGGGCATAAATGACACAGCTATAAAGTGCATCTGAGTCATTCAGGTTCCTACGGAACGCTATCTGCAACCTACTGAAATGAAGCAGTACCATTGCCCCACTCTCATGCTGTTCTTCCTGCATTATCTCACGAAGCTCCGTGTTTTTAAGTCTCTCCAGACCCATTTTTGCTCTGCTATTACAGACAGCATGCTCACTTCTTTCATCATTGTCTAGGCTCTCCACTGAGAAAATCTGCAAGGATCCCACTCATCCGAGCATCTCATCACGTCTAACGCCTCCAAACAGACATCGCATAGATAGACGGTTCAAGGTGATCAACGTCATCGTATTATATTCTGCGACTTTTATTATACAACTCTCTGACATATTCGTTAAATGTGGACAGATTTACTGTGAATGTTGGCTTAAACACTTAAGGCTCTGGATTACCATTCAGGAGGTCATAATTTAAGCCCTAGCACTGCCAAGGTGCTACAATTCATATCTTCTCATAGGGAATAATAAAAAAAAAACACTGGCAGTCAGAAAAGAACGCTCTGTGGACACTCATCCTAAGCTGATGTATGTGAAGAAAAGAAAGAATTTCACTGTGCTATAATGTATAAATAACTATTTCTTCATGTTCCTACATCGATCGGAGGTTAGGCTATAAGATGAACTGTTAATTAGACAACATCCTACTTCCACTATTATAAAGATATCTTTAATTGGTGACCTCCCTTGAGCTATGCAGACAGCATAAATGCAGAATATCTTAATTACAAGCCATGTGAGTTTGTGGCCAGAAATTATATTTTGTTTGCTACATGGTTTGCTTAAGAAATAAATAAATAAATAAATAAATACCAACCAAGAAAATTAACGGTCAGTACAATAATGTTGTAAACTTCCAAGACCTGTCACTAGCCCCTCTTCCACAGCCTGATCAAGGAGGGAATGCTGTGCCTTGACTTCGCCACATCGTTCTTTGTTACAGGTCTGAATCTGTAATGGGGGGTTCCTGTTTGTTCTCCCTCCAAGCCGCAACGATCAGTAGTAACAAAGCCGCAATCGATGTGTGTGTAAAAGGGACGTGCTGGTATGGCTGGACAGGGTCGTGATGTTTTCGCCACTGGCATTCATCCTTCCGAGACCAGGGTGAATTCCAACGTCTCCGTCTACATCTTCGTGTCTAAGGTCCGCACGCTTTTCCACTTCCCTGCCTCTTCTCGGTTTCTCCTCCAACATATTTCCGATCGCACAAACAAGCTGCTCAGCAACTCTGCTTGCGTTTGAAGAGTAGTACAAACGTGCACGGTTAACAAAAGCACCTCGACACCAGCTTTGTTTGGCTCAGTGTAAGCAATGCAGCGGCCGGGGAGCAGTGCTTGGGGACAGTACCTTGCTCAGGGTATCTTGTCGATCCTGGGCTTTGAACCCACAACCTTCCAATTGAAAGGCCAAGGCCCTGACCGCTCACTCTTGCAACTGTGTACTTTTCTTACTAATTTCCCTGTGATTACTAAAATTTATAGTATTTTTTGTTTTAAATATCAGGATGTGTTGATTAATTTATTGTAACAGCAGCTCTGACAGTAGTTCAGCTGCAAGGCAGAGTATGGGTTCATTTTAATATGCACACTCTAACGTGTAACAACTTGCATAGTGACTTGTATGGCAGAAGCACCACATAATCTAAGCCTAATGATAAACAAACGAAATAAAAAAGTACTTATAATAATTGATTTGATATGAAGCTTTGTGTTCAGCATTTATGGAAGGAGTCTCCAGTGTCAGTACTTTGGAATAGTACATGTAAGGAGTTTGGCCTTTTGAATTTCTCTGTAGTTTGACGAGCTGATGCGTTCCGATATCCCCGTCGAAAGTGGAAAAGATCTTGTGTTGACCCACTGCTTAGCCTAGCTTAGCCTAGCCTACCCAGAAGTCTTCCTGTAGGAGACATGCTGGGGTGTTTAGAAGACATGCTTTTGAATTAAAATTAGCTCTTGAAGCACATAAACAAACACACGGAAATGCACTGTACAGTACACCGATACACAAGGGAAAAGTGAGTTGCGGGAGAGAGTGAGACATCATGCAAGGGGAGTGACACGTACGTCCAGGCATCATCCGAATGTATTGTACCTCATATGCTCTTACGCTGGCCTGGCAGCGATGCCTGCCTGTGAATATTAAATATTTTCTAAATATTTTACAATTTTTAGCATGTCACACTCGTCATCGTAACTTTGAAAAATCATAAGTCGGGCCATGGTACCTAGGGGAGCACATGTATTTCTGTCTTATTAACTTCAAGAGAAAAAAAAGAGGCTAGTGAGGGAATGACTATTTGTAGCTGCTATAATTTAAAGTGATTATGGGCTTGCCATGACATTAAACATAACTCTAAATGGATTAAAAAATGTACTTAGTTTCATTCTTTAATTAATCAAAAATATCTATCAGCAATTTGCTTTGGTACAGTATATGAGGAATAAAACACTTCAGGACATACCATTATTGGACACTAATCAAATTTGCCACTCTAACAGTCGTTAACTGTTTTTGTCTAGCTTTTCTCATACGGTGGTATCTCAGTACTTGAACTCATTACAACTCGATTTTCTTAAAAGTCGAACCAACCAGTTTGATCTGAATCGATCTGAATCTCAGAAGTTGAACTGTGGACCTAAGATAACTTGTACGTGTCATGAATCTGCCCGCATGGAGCCCCCTTTTAACACACCCATTTTGGGTATCCACGATAGTGGTGCAGTCTGGAGGATGCGCGCCGCTCCAAGAACACTCCGCCACAGCGCCACTGGCGCATGCGCTAGGACTCATGCCATGCTCGAGTGTCATGTGGGATGCTACAGGTGTTACGCATTTGGTAACTAATAACACAGACTTTAAAGAGACTCGCTCAGTCACACCAAGGTGCGAAGCTTTAGATTGCATTCTCCGCGCTATTGCCAAACCTTGATTATTGTCTGTTTATGCTCCCTGGTTTTGACCCTTTTTCTATCCATTTAGTTTTTGTGATTATAGCCTTTGCCCTTGTTGTGTTGTTTGCCGTTTGGATATTCCCTTGAGTGTTTTGACCATGATCTTGCCTGGCATTTGCCTGTACCTCTGCCGTGATTGCTATTAAAACCAGTATAGATCTTACTTCGGTCTCCCACCTGTGCATGTGTCCGCCCACACCCTACATTACTGACAGTACGCGTGGGGAAACGAGTCACGCGGCACGTCTCTCAGCGGAAACAAAGGGTAAAGCTTCAGTGTCAGCCTCGCATTCACTGTGATAGCATCGTTTGTTGGTGATAGTGCTTTTTTTATTGAAAATATCAGGTAATACACTGTACTTTATATAATTTTGGTAGCCATTGCTCACCAAAAAGTTATGCAATAGTTGTACAAATGTTACAACCTAAAAGTTTACGATTTACGAACAAATTAACGAATACAGAGTAATAATAAAAATCAACACTTTACCAAAATACTGTTTTGATAAATGTGCTTAGATGTGTTTAGTATGTGCTCTTCTTGTTTAATCTTGTTCATTTTAATGATAGCATTTTAATAAATGCTAAAAAACCCCCCAACACATTTAGTTGTAATGTTTTGGGGTCGGGAACCAATTAATTGGTTTTCCATTATTTCTTATGGGGAAAATTCGATCAGAACGCGAACTTTTTAGGATTCGAACGCGAACTCTGAACGGATTAAGTTCGAGTTCTGAGGTACCGCTGTATTCTGTTTTACCATGTTTACAATGTTTTATTCCTTACAAAATACCAGCTATGCATGCTATAACTCCTTGCCAGTGTGGTACAATGGCTCCTATACACAGCCCATTGCCCTAAAAGGGTAAATTCTCTTTTTCATTTTTTTCAACTCTTACATTTAAAAAGTAGCTTTTGAGTCGACCTGGCATACTGCTTTCAGACTGAACAATGGCCTAAAAAAGACAAATAGACTGTCTGTTAGAATGGAGTGTGTCCTGGATGAGTGAACTGAATTTACTCCCATAGAGTTCCTCAAGCGCTTCAAGCAATTCTCAGTGCGATGCTGCAATCACAGGAAATGTGTGTAAGACCATGGTCAATCATGCTGCTGACAGATTTACTTGATAAGAAGTTGGATCCAGGAAAAAAGCTTGCCATGGTATGGGGGGAGGGGGACGGGACGGGACGGGACGGGACAGATTTTCAAATATGATGTACAGTATATATCCTGTTCAATCCTAAATAAGAAATTAAATTACATGCTTATATAACGACCTATTATTCGGTATATGTTCTATCTCATAAGGACATAAATAGTCCTGATCCAAAGGTCAAACCAGTAGAAATGCACAATTTCCAACCACCCATTCCATCTACTGTACATGCATACAAATGTAATTAATGGTTTAAAACTGTGTGTTTAATTAATAGTTTAGGAACGCAGACATTGAACAAACCAAGTCAGAGTTAGAACCCATCTCTCACTGAATAGCTGCTTGTCATTTGTTATGTCCCCATTGAGAGCAAAACCAAATTGTGGCCGGTGGCTTGTCTTTCTCTTATAGAGACAAAGTGTCATTTCAAGGCCACTGATGTTCAGTAGATGAGCCTGAAATGCGAACATCTGGCAATGCTGCGCTGTAAAATGTTCATCTGAGCCTTTTGGCTTAATAGCTTAATATTTCAGTGCTCCAGCTTTAGTAATGGGGAATATTACATCCTGAAGGTGTGGCATGCTAGGCCTACATAATACAGAGAACTAGCCTCAGGTAGTCACCGACAAGCATGAACTAATAACAAGATTTTTTAAAGTTTAACGAAAGGTTGTACTGGCAATAAATCCTCAATCCCAACTCTCTGGGTTTTTGCTGTATTTCAGATCTGGTTTGCAGGATGGAAAATAAAAAACAAGCAAAAATATGAACTGCCAGTGGGATTTTTAACCGTATCTTAATACTTATCAGTATGTAAGACACAATGCACAAAATTCCATCAAAGCTTGATGTTCTATTTAGGGCTATTTTCACTGCATACCTCAATATTACATGAATATTATGATTCAAATATTAAAGGCCCACTATGTAGGATTCAACCACCTGAATGCTCCTCCCTTACCCCACCATTTCCATGGGTGTATTAGAACTTATGGGGGATGTTGGGACTTTTGCAGCATACTTCCAAGTACTTACATTTACACTCCCTTGATTATTCAGTGCTAAATAATAAGTATGATCCACCATTTGTCAAAAATTTGGGTTCTTAACCCTTTTCGGTGTGAGAGTCGACTAAAGTCGACACTTAGGGGTCTGGTGCTACGGCCATGCATACACATCGACAAAAGTCGACAAAATTAAATAGTTCAATTGTACTCGCTGCGTGGTGGCGACACTCGAGGTAATTTTTAGTAATATACTGTTACTGTTGTGTGTCAGAGTACCATCTGGAGCACGTTGCTGACAAGCGATATTACGAT
Source organism: Chrysichthys cranchii (assembly GCA_030068335.1). Lineage (NCBI taxonomy): Eukaryota > Metazoa > Chordata > Actinopteri > Siluriformes > Claroteidae > Chrysichthys > Chrysichthys cranchii. Next base: position 17,450,853 of record JAQMCW010000036.1, on the reverse strand, counting down.
ATGCAGTAAAAATGCTGCGGAAAGGAAAGTTTAGCAAGGAGGAGGTTCTGAAATTAGTGCTGGATGATATATCTGACCTGTCTGACAATGATTTTGACGATGCAGAGATGGATAGCGAGAGTGAAACCGAAACTGCAAGGGCTTCTAGCTATCTTGAAACTGAGACTGCCATCTACAAGGGGAAAAACTCATCAAGCTTCCACTCATTCTGCCACATCATGTAAAGATAACACCACCTCAACAGTTTCTACTGGTGCAAAGTCAAAGCAACGGCCTGAATTTTTGCACAAAATATTCAGCACTAGGGGCAAAGTAAACTTTTTTTCCCAGCACCGAAAGGGTTAAACTTGTTAGCCAGCACCAGCAAACACTGATTCCTCTTTGTTCCTCTTCTTCGTCTTCCATCTGGTGCTTCCTTTTAGATTCACACTGGCATTTGCAAAAATGTGGAAGGCACTCTCTGAAGGTTTGTCCATTCTGGGCTACTGTATCAGCGCATCTCTGTAGAGACAAACCCGCTCCCTGTACAGATAAAGATGGCTCATACTAAGCTTCCAAAAACACAATGACTCAAAGATACAAGAAAGAATACAGTACTGAAAACATACTTAGGAATATTATATTCAATTTTAGCTAATAGCGCCCCCTAAATCCTATATAATGGATCGGTAATAATAATACAGTGGGACCTCGACTCACGAACTTAATTCGTTCCGAGATTCTGTTTTGCGACCCGATTTGTTTGCAACCTGAATCAATTTTTCCCCCTGAAATGAATGTGAATACCATTCATGTGTTTCAGCATTCAAAAAACATGTTTTTAAAGTGTATTATGTGTTTATGTGTGCCAATAAAACATAGAATAAAATGAAAATAACCTCATGTATATAAAAAAAAAAAAAAGAAATAAACAGATGCCTCTAATGCATGTTCCCTTTGCGGTGGAGACGTAGTCGCTGGTGTAGGTGGACGGTGGCGGAGGGATATGGTGGCGGTTCTCATGTTTTGCGATTCTTTCTTTCTTTATTTCACCTGTTATATGCTTAGGCTTCTTACTCTCACTACCATTTCTACTTTCTTGGGACCCATAATGAAGGCTTACAGTGCAAAAATGCAGAGAAACACAACGAAAAAATGCTTTGAACACGTTCACACTAAGAGTGCTTCACTGGAACTGAATGTTTATGCCGCGAAGCATGGGATGGCTGTCTGTACGTCAGTCAAGGATTTGTTCATCGGTCGGTACAAAATCTGCTCAGGAATTTAGTTCGTACGTTGATTTGTTTGCCATCCGACGCGTTCCTCAGCCGAGGGTCCACTGTACACATCTTTCCAACATAAAACCTAAACTCTTTAACCAACTGCTAATTTCTAACCAAATTGTTTTAGTATATTCTTCTTAGGTCTTTTCCATGCTGTCTGGGACATAGGGTGTCAAGCAGCCCCCATGGGGCTCTGTTGACATTTCCGTGGCTAATTCAACACCCGGGTTCATGCACACATGCACACTCACGACTATAGGCAATTTAGGGTAGCCAATCCTCCTAATGTGCATGTCTTTGGACTGGGGCGAACGTGCAAACTCCACACAGAACAGCGCCCGTGTCTGTACTCCACACAGAAGGGCTTAAACCCAGGACCTTCTTGCTGTGAGGTGATGGTGCTAACCACTTCGCCACTTCACAGTAGTATCACAAGTTTAAAATAAAAATGTCTAAAATTCCCCAAATGTAATCAACAATGACATTCACATTCCCTCTTTACACTGTACATCTACTACATGCATAAATAAATGATGTGATGGGAATTGTGGTATATTGCTTAAAATGTGCAGTTTGTTTAAACTGTTTGGCTGACTAATCGACAAGTGAAAAACGAGGGAATAGAATGGAGGAGGTCAGATGTGACTTGCTGCACTCCTGCTTTGCCGCGGTCACTGAATCCGCAAAATGCTTTTTGAAAATGATTATTAATTATTAAAGGCATGTCTGTACTGATTTGCATAAAGCGTATCAGTAACATGTAAGATTACAACTGGACCACACACGTTGATCAGTTAAGAATGTGTGCTATGGTTTAACCCGGATTAAAACGTTATTTTCTTCCAAGTGATACATTACAGCCTAACGAGTAATAATTGTGCTTCACGTTTCTCCTTGTTAACATTTGTGCTGCACTGATTGCATCGAAGTCTCTAGCTGAATGTGAAGGTGCTTACTTATGTAAATGAAAGCCGGGCAGATTGAGGTCGAGTAGAAAGTCCTGGGTTTTTTTTTTTAAACAGTTAATTAAAGCCAAGGGCAAAAGGCATCAACTGCAAATTTGATCTTTTTAGCTACACAGATATTGGACAGTTTTTGTAGTGCACTTAACCCCCAGGTTATGTTTCAGTCAAATTTAATATTTGAATTTTCTCCATCATAATTATGCCTTCTTTCCTGGGTCTGGACTGCCATTAGATTTGATCTCATCATCATTGTCTGGAATATAAATTGCAGAATAATGTTTTTTTTATTATTGATGGTCCTAAAATTGGCACAAATAACAGCTTTAATCACCTGGAAATACAAAACCCCTTTCATGTTGATGTTAAAAGGTTGCATTTGTCATTATGGTCCTTTATGATGAAATATGCAAGAGTTGGTCAACGGTGGTGATGGTTCCCTTGGCTCCCGCGCATAGCTGTGGGATCACCAGGATTCAGTCTTGCGATCTCCTGATGAAAGGGCGAATGCTTTTCTATTGCATCACTTAGAAGCTTAGGGTGGGCGTTGTCGACAATCCCGCAATCTCCTGCGCGATGTAATATTGTGCCTTGTGCTCTTCCGTTATCCGATACAAGTCTGTCAGCTGGCTGTGCACAGATGGGATGGTATGACCAATTCCGATAACAGAATTAGTAGGAATAGCACATAAGGTGCTTTATTTGTTTGCGGATTTGGCGGGTTAGGAGCAGTGAAGTGTGACGACTGAGTGTTCATCTACGAGGTTTAGTGAAACACAAACACTACTCTGCTTCAAAATGAACATATGTTGATGGCATGCCAGATAAGGCTCACGTTTATAACAAACGTGACATCAACAGTTAACCCCCATCCCTCTGAGAAAAAAAAACCCCGCCAAAAAAACCCCAAACCAGCAGGAGACGTCATTTGAACCAGACACTTTGCTGTGCCACTTCTATTTCATACTACACACACAGGCCTTGAATTAAACGTGAGCGTTCCTGACTCCAGTGGACGAAGCGTTGGCAGTCACAAAAATGTCAAACTACAGAATTAGAAAATTAAATTGAATTCTTATCGAATGCTACTACCAGGCGGGTGAATCGGCTCCTGGACTGGAAATGTTGGGATAAATTGAAACTAGGAGTACGTTGAGAATCAGCCTCAAGGGAAGATTGCTACTTAACAAAATTAGATGGACTAACAGGAGGTTTTATTGCTTTTAAAGGTCATTTGCTTATCATCCAATTTAGAATGACTGTCAGTGCTTTTTCATATGCATGTCAAAGTGTAGTAAAGCTACTTACAGCTGAGGCTTATATGTGTGTTAGAGTGTGTGCACAGTTGGGTAGTTATAGTTTGGTGGTATAGAAGATTGGTAGTCTCAGATATAGAGACGCCAATCAAAGCGTGTTTATTAGAAAATTAAACCACACCAAGCTAGGTATTACTTGACTTCAAGACATGGAGTCTCTTTTGTCCTGGTCGTGTCTGTCAAATAATTTCTGGTACTTTCTAAACTTTTTCTTACAGGCCTAAAAGTCTTTGTCGTCAGTGGCCAAGAGCATAGTCACAGACTCTTCTGTAAGCCCTTGAATCAATGGCATTGTTAATTACAATTGTGGTAACGCAGACAGTCAGGTTTTATTTATTTGTTTGTTTGTTTGTTTGCCACAGGAGGACGTTTGCTGCACCAACACCACCAAATCTCATACACCCTCAGCTCTTCTGGTAACTGCTTTCTGGCTCAATCGTTTTGCATTTCTGGACATATACTTTAACTGGAACATTTAGCAAAGGCGAAGTAGAAGCGTAACAATCACACAACAAGTGTGCATGGTCCAGGTGCAAAGTTACAGATCAAGACGTGACACTAAATTGTAGATAACCAGTGAAATCATCCAAAAGAGCAGACAAAGAAAGGCTTGTTAAACGTGATAAACAGCCTCAGAGTTTCAAAATAATAGAAAGAAATAAACAAGAAATAAGCAACTCAGAGGGTGGCACAGTGGCTGGGTGGTTAGCACTGTCGCCTCACAGCGAGAAGGTCCTGGGTTCGAGCCCCAGGTTTGGCATAGGTGCCTTTCTGTGCAGAGTTTGCATGTTCTCCCTGTGTTCGTGTGGGGGTACTCTGGTTTCCTCCCACAGTCCAAAGACATACACAGTGGGGATTAGGCTAATTGGCTGCTCTAAATTGGCCGTAGGTGTGAATATGAGTGTGAGTGGTTGTCTGTCTCTGTGTGTCGGTGGATTGGCGACCCGCCCAAGGTGTGTCCCTCCTCTTGCCCGATGTCAGTTGGAATTGGCACCAGCTTCCCCCTGTGACCCTGAACTTATTAAGTTTATGTTATATTATAATTATATATATATATATATTAAACTGATTAACTTATGAACTGATTAAGCGGCAGAAGAAGAAAGAATAAGCAGCTCAGAATTGCGCAAAAGTTGGCAAAACTTCACAAAGAGTCACCAGAAACTAAGGTTTCTGAAGTATTTCCAAATGAGGACGTAATAGGAATCAGGTGAGGTTCTAACCCAGAAGCGGGGAAGTACTGTACTCAAGTTATGAGGACCTCTAGTGGTGTGGAGTGGAACTGTCAGATGTGACAATAAGTATCTCACGTCAGTGTGCATAATTACCGACCGAACCAGACTAATAGGATTGATCCAAGGAATCATCTGAGCCAGTCATCATCACTGATTTATTGCTTTCCAGCAACACCACACCACACCTAATTTGCACAGAATTGAGACAGTCTCATTTCAAATGTCACTCGTCGCACTGTCATGTTCCTTGTTGCTGTCACTGAAATCACAGTGCCGTGTCGAGCATATACATAGACAATGAACTCTTGTGTCTGTTGCTTTGTCACTTTGCTCATCACTAAAAAAAACCATCACTATCAACGTTATCACTCCTACTGTGATCACGACAGGATCTGTCATGTTGTGGGTTGTAGCCAGGCATATATTATCACATTGTTATTGTATGTGATGTCTACTGATATGCTGTAACAGACAGGATTCCTTATCTACACACACACACACACACTTCTGTGACTTTTATTTATAACTTCCACCTCATACAGCCAGGGGATCAGACAAGTACAAATAAGTCAGCATAATGGATTTATGCACAAACTGCACAAATACCATTAAGACCCCAGTGTGTCGGTGAGCATGTTCATAGGAAGCATGCGCAAAGGGGATGATCTGGCAACCTCAGTTGACCTGCTTCATTCATATTACGTGTCATAATCTGAACTCTTCTGGGGTAACAGCTGCCATCCCCAGGGGAATTATCATGGTTCAAGGATGACAGTGTATATGCTATAGTAAGCACACAAGTATTGTAGGTTGGAGAAAGCTGCCAAACACGAGCGGGAAGCCCCGCAGTGCAGAATTCAAGAAGCCACAATAAGATCTCAGCCTGAGGCTTTGGCAATCTGTTTCCCTGCTTTCTCCTCTCTTCCTCGGCTCTTATTCCGCCTCTCAGCTGTTCATTAGCTGACCATTGAAGAGAGTGCGCTGGAGCTTTGGCTGTGTGTGGAGCTCTCAGGGCTGGTACAGGGTCGCTCTTGCCCTGAGTCAGTGTGACTCTCAGTGGCAGCGGAGGACCGGATGAATAATGCATTCATGGTAGTGTCACTCAGGGAACAATTGCACTGGTTAATATTCACAGCATGCGCATTCAGAGGCCCTCGTGAAACACATTACTGTTTTATAGGAGCAGAACCCAAACAGTATATTGATGCTGTAAGCGCCACGTGTTAACACAAATCCGTTTTTTTTTTTTTAAAGGACTTCCAAATAAAAAGAAAAGAGAAAGTCAGGCAGAAGCCAGTTTTGAGATCCCAGTAGTGCCAAAAGTGTAGAATAATTTGTCAGACTGTCATTAGCTCCATTGTTCGGCTAAATAGCAACCGCTGATTGTATTTCTTTTTACTTTTGTCAGTCTCGCGTCTCTCTTTTGAGAATTATGACGGCCATGTTGATATGATATTTTTCCTGTCATTTGAGTTGTGGTGATAAAAGTGTGCTGGAAAGAAAAAAGTTATACATTGATGTTTTTTTCCCACTTTCTTCGGCTAAATATCTCCTAAAATCAGTCATAGGAACGTGACACTATTGTGTGACATGGAGGTGCGTGATGCAATGACATGTCATATCAAATGATCTTTTCACCACAGATGAAATGTAACATGATATGAAGGCTGAATAACAAAGTGCCAGAAAACGCAGTGTGAAAATGACCACATTGAGCAACTTTTTTGTATTTAATGTAGTTGGGTGTGTTTTATTTCATTATTTAATGTAAAAGTAGGATTGTCCATTGAAAATTAACGCGTTAAAGAATAACTCTGATTAATAGCATTCTGTCATGCCCTTTGACCCAATGCCGTTCTGGCTACAGTAACTTTGCTGTGAGGAGCACACACACTCATCTCTGGTGTGATGCGTTTCAAATATTTTCTGTGCTCTACTCGGTGCAGTTTTTGCTCCATTTAACTTTGGATCTGCACTCTCATATTAAAGGCAGTGATCTCGCTGCATGGTTTTAACAATGTGGAAATATTTTGTTCTCGATGACACATGTTTATGGATGCAGCTGACACTGCAGGGGGAATTTGCAGCTTTACTCACCAATTTTGAACCGTGCTGGCAAAATGAGTCGGAATGCACGTAGGCTAATTATGAGCTAAGAGGCAAAACATGGTTTCGGTCGAAATGAGATTTTCTCAAAAATGAAACCATCAAGCCCTCATTTATTGATGCCCATGATAAAACAGCAAGAAAAACATCCCAAACTACTTTTATTTTAAGGTTTTGTTCATTATGTTCATTCGGTAGTCCTTTGGCGTAATATTCCATGATAAATCCGTGTTTTTCACTGGGGGGGAATCCCCCTACTCATGTTTGGTATCATTGTGAAGCGTAGCTCCTCTACTTCCTGATAATACACATGGAATTCCCGATGACGCTTTTATGAA
>JAQMCW010000036.1:17416412-17427338 GCA_030068335.1 Chrysichthys cranchii | reverse complement strand
GTGTAGAAAGTGTTTAAGAGCATAGGACGTGTTTATAAGAGTGTGGAAAATGTTAATAAGAGAGTGGAAATGGTTTATAAAGCTTTAATATATATATAAATAATAACATAAATGCGACAGCGCTACTTCGCAGATTTCACCTTTCGCGGGGGGGGCGGAACGTGACCCCTGCGATCGGCGGGGGTTCACCATATACTGTTTTTCTTTTCTACTGACACCCAGATGTCCAGGAATCTGGAAGACCCTAGCAAGGGCATTGGAGGCAAAGTCGACTTACTAGGTTTTTCTAGGTTACAGGAGAGATGCTGTTGCAAAGGACATTTTGTTTTCTTTAACTATAGACATTGTTTCAAATACATTGTAAATCCAGATATACAGTGCATTCAGAAAGTAATCAGACCCCTTTCAATTTTTCACCATTGGTAATGTTGCAGCCTTGTGCTAAAATCAATCAAATAAATTTTTTTCCCTCATGAATCTACACTCAGCACCCAATAATGACAGCACAAACACGGAATTATAGACTTCTTTGCAAATTTATACACGTTCATGTTCTAAAAAACAGGGTACAGGGGTAACAGAAGATTGAACTATAACTTATGCCCAGGTTTCACCTTTGCTTCAAACTGTGCAAATCTTAAGTGTCTCCATATGGGACAGCACGGTAGCAGCAGCGGGTGAGTTACAAGTGCAGAAATAGAGCATCAGGATGAATCAGGCAGGTCCAGAGGGTAAGAGGAGCCACAACAGGAGAAGTGCCTCAGGATCAGGCCCTGCTTTCACATCAGATAACAGGTGAACACATAGAGTTCAACAGGGAGAGATAACAGGTTATTAGGTATGCTCTTATCCTACAGTGATATAAAAGGGTATAGCTAGGACAGCATGACTAAAAACTAAGCCTTACAATTATTATGATTGATAATGATCATTTATAACACTACAGTGCATTTTTTGTGCAGTTGCAGCGTTGTATGAATGATATTGAGTATTTTCTTCTTTTTTTGGGGGTGGGATGGGGGGTAGGGGGGTGGGATGGGGGTCATCAGAAGACAAATATCAGGCTTTGGCTTGAATACTGCAGTTTGTAGCATCTCCAAAATGAAGCAAACGAAATGAGGAGTGGACACGAATGAAAGCAGACATCAAAAAGACTCTTGCTGTGGTTTAGCGAAACTGGATAATTCAAGACTGATAAAAACATCGCCTGGCCTTTTTCCATTCTTCAACTGCCTAGTTTTGGTGAGTCGGTTAGTACTGTCGCCTCAAGGCTAACTTACACTAGATCCATCTTTGGGGCGCTTTTCAGTCATCTGTCTTTCTGTCTTTTGTTACAGATCGAAGTCTCCTTGAATCAACGCAGCGGTTTAGCACTATTCACCCCACCCATAAGAAAAAACGAATTTTGATTAGTCCATTTCCATTCCGCCGGCAGGATATATCTGGCGTATAGAGTTAGACTAGTGGCACTTTAAGCACATATTACTCCCATTAAAAAAGGTGACAGGCGCATATTTTTAGCCCTCAGTTCTATTTTTAAGTGTGTTAAAGCGAGACACGATAATAATACAAAGCCACACACACAAAAAACATTTACATTAACATCCTCAAAAAAAGGAATAACATTATCACTATGATAACACTGTATAAACAGCTAAGAGATTTTCACAAGAAGCGAGATAAAAGCCTGAAAAGACGTGTTGGGCATGCCTATGCTGCAGACATTTCAATAGCCATAAACATGCTCAAATATGTGTGTGAGTAATATCTTATTTCACTTTTTATGCCATCACAACTTCATGGCCCGAACAATTTCATCGTAACAGGCTAGAAGTTAATGTCACAAAGTGTCAATTCCTCAGTCTAATTAACTCTATGAAACATATTAATAAATGAATGTGTCCCACATTATGGCAATGCATCCTATCTATTTGTAATGAGCTGACAGGGTCGACATTGTGACACAGTAATGCTGTGGGACCTAGCAAATTTAACATGGACACGTTAAACAGGTTGTGGGCGGCACGGTGGGTTAGCACTGTCGCCTCACAGCGAGAAGGTCCTGGGCTCGAGCCCCGGGTTCAGCACGGGTGCCTTTCTGTGTGGAGTTTGCATGTTCTCCCCGTGTCCGCGTGGGTTTCCTCCAGGCACTCCGGTTTCCTCCCACTCTCCAAAGACATGCACAGAGGGGATTAGGCTAATTGGCGACTCTAAATTGCCCGTAGGTGTGATTGTGAGCGTGACTGGTTGTCTGTCTCTGCCCTGCGGAGGATTGGCGACCCGCCCAGGGTGTGTCCCGCCTCTCGCCCGATGTCAGCTAGGATTGGCGCCAGCATCCCCCCCCCGACCCTGTACAGGATTAAGCAGCAGAAGACGAAGACGAATGTTAAACAGGTTAGCATCTCACTTAATATGGGCAACGTAAAGATAAAGAGTGTAATAGACCTAACTACGTGCACCTAAACTTGTAATTAAATATATATGCCAGCTGTATTCCTGTCACAAAATTCTATAAAGCCTTGTGCATGAAAATCTCAGGAACTTAGCATCTAAAATGCACAAATGGTAACAATACCCATAGCATCGTCAAAGTCACTGAGATGACATTTTTTCCTCATTATGGTGTTTGATGTGAACATTAACTGAAACTCCTGAACTGTATGTGCATTATTTATTTCACTGATGCTAAATGATTAGCTGACTGGCGGACCAGGCGTACAGGTGTGTTGGTGTATACAGTATATACACGGACGATCTCTGGATCTCCTGCAAACCTAATTGGCCAGTTTATTTCTATATATTGGGACCATTTCAGCAGGCGCAGACTGTGGAATGTGCAATCAGTTACACCCCACTGAACTGCATCAAGCAGCACATATGGAGAGATTCAGCTACAGAACAGCCGGGTCAGTAAAAGTCCTTTCAGGCAGATGGGTTGAGGGTGAGCTAGAGGAGACAGACATTGAAGAGGCAAATGCTGGCTTAATTCCAGGTCCAGAACTAAAACTGTACTAGTGCTCATTCTCTCCAAAGATTTAAACAAGGCAATTTAATCAGGACTGATGTGTCCTAGTTGCTAATTGTCCAATGGATTCGTTGGTATCCATACTGACATTCTTCTTGTAAGATATTAAGAGTGTTATTTTCATAATAATAACACAGCCAGACAAGACAAATGAAGCATAAGATCATGGTATTTTCATGAACCAGCATCAACACAATCAATCCTTCTAGGACAGGGGTTCAAGAAAAATCTTAATAAGCAACTTACATGACAGAATGGTGACACTGTGCACCTTTTAGTAAGTACTTAAGCATTAATGATTAGTTAATGGCTGTAAATATGACACGATAATGTAAAAGTGATTGTTTAGTTTCACAGCGGGGATGCATATCACCGCTTTTAACTAGTAGCACAGACTGTGAAGATATAATATTTCTGTTTTTAATTTAAGAATAACGATATATTTCTCTGCCCATTCGTCCTTCTAATTCGGTTTTTGTCATCCACTTTTTTAAACAAGCCATGCCATTAGTTTGCTAATAAGACCGAAGAAAGTAAATAAAACTTGCATCTCCAGCATCCTAGGTTGAGTGCTGAGCTCAAGTTACAGTACTAAATATGTGGAGATTTGCTTGTTCTCCCTGTGTCTATGTGAGTTTCCATCAGGTTCTTGAAATACCACCCAACTGTAAGGTGCATCCCTGCATCATATCCAGTGTTCACAAGATAGGCACTGGATCCACTGGGACTCTGATCTGATTATGAAGCTCAGCAGTCCACCCAAGTCAATAACCTACTACTTCCATGGAACTGTAGATATGTTTCGGTTTCCGGTTTGTTGGGCAGCATTTCACGTTATTAATAACGATATTTTATGATTTCAATATGATTGAAAATATGATTACAGATAAGTTTGTTCCTTGATTAGCTCTTATCTGATTGACCATTCTGGAGAATAGTCAAAGCCTAAAAAGTGCAATGTGGTGTCCTGCATAGTTCTGTTTTAGGTCATCTTTTGTTTTCCCTTTGTGTCCATCTCTTTAGTCATGTAAATAACAAACAATATTTGCTTTGCCTTCTATACTGATGACACACCATGGGCCTCATTTATCAATCTTTTCATAAGTTTTCTAAAATGTTTGCAGAAGCCAGAGTGAACAAAAACATTTCCGCCCGATTTACAAAACTTTCACAAAGGCTGATTTTCTTGGTATTCACACGCATATGTTGATAAATGGCAGTCACTTAAAAAAATTACTGGTCATAGTGACACCCACAAAACTCCATAAAAGGCCAAGCTTGCAGAGCAAATAGTGCAAGATGACAAGTAAATAGTCAAAAAATGAAGTATTTCTCATTAGCAGAAGTACTTTTGTCTTACATCTATGAGAATTAATATATATATATATATATATATATAATATATATATGTCTTGGACTGTGGGAGGAAACCAGAGTACCCGGAGGAAACCCACATGGACACGGGAGAACATGCAAACTCCACACAGAACGGCGCCCAGGTCGTCCCCAGCACTTGCTGTGAGGCGACAGTGCTAACCATTTCGCCACCGTGCCATCCACAAAGCTTTCTCTTTTAATTAAATTTAAAAATTACAGATGAATTTCTTCTGTTTATACAAGAAACCTTTACTTTACATATGTATTATGAGTCGCTGACATGCTTAACCCTGTCGTCACTAGAGACTTTGTTTAGGTATGGAGGAGGACTGTCCTCTGATATTTTCAGGAACAAGCCAGAGGAAGACATGCAGCACACTAGGGAGCGTATGGCTCATTGTAGGTTGAGACACACCATTCAGTCACTTATATCTCTTTGAAATGGACCAGGAGCAAGAAATTCCAAAGACGGACAAAACTTGGACTTGCACAGGAAAAGCATGGGATCATTTAGTTTGCTGAATGAGTGCTGGCTGTACTTGCACAGCATGAAAAGAAGATGCCATGGCAAAGAGAACCAATTTATATGATAGCCTTTACATTAGTTAGTGTATTTATGTGAATATTTACACATTTGAGAGCACAAACAAGACAAAAATCATTTTCAAAATGAACAGCGTTTTCACAAATACCAAATTTACATGTTCAAACTATTTATGAACAAATATTATATTATATCCAGCTTGACAAATATCCTTTCATATCTAGCTTGACAAACGAGGCTCAACAATGGTCAGATTAGCAGCATGATCATACATTGATATATATCACTTTATCCTGCTTAGGGTCATGGTGGGTCCTGAGTCTATACCAGGAACACTGGTTGCCCTGGATGGCATGGGGGTCCATTGCAAGGCAGCAAGTACAAACATTCATTGATGAACTTGATGCACATGAACTTTGTCCGTGCCATGATACACTTGCACAAACGTGTTGTGAAGATAGGACTTTGCTAGGTCCCTGTTTTGTAAATAAATCTTTGTGGCTACTCAACATTCAAAGGGATTTTTGTCTCATTATTGAAAAACCTGACTTCAGATTAACTGCTAATCTTTGAGATTCACATACTTTTGCCACTCACAAATGTGTAACATTGGATCATTTTCCCCAATAAAGTATAATATTTTTGCCCAATTTTGGTTTAACTGCATTCTCTTTATCTACTCTTAGGACTTGGGTGAAAATATGATCACGTTTAAAGTCACAAACAAATACTGTACTCATTAATTTGGACTTTCAAAGACATAAAGGTTGAATGAATAGAAACTTTCTTATCCTACATTCTAATAAAATGGAAATACTAGTACTGGGCACTGCTATTTTTAACCCTAGCTTGATGGCTGTTCTATTTTTAATGGTCTAGCTTGTAACCCTTGGTGCTGTTTATTATTTCATTCTCACCTCATTACTGAATCGCTAAAAGTCTCACCCTAATGATTTGAAAAACATAATATACACTACTACATTACTTCCAATGCAAGAAGCACAGTCGGTCGGTCAGGCATTGGTATCACTGTGTCCCCAATGCAGGCAAAAATATATAGGTAGAAAACTGCTTGGACAAGAAAGACCTCAGCTTTACCAAGAGTATGATTATCACTTAATATGAGAGTGATGGAAGGCATATTGGAATGCACATGGTACAGATTTCAGGAAGATAGTGGGGATTCATATTACACCAGATGGGTATGAATCAGCCACTGCTCATTTCCTCTGTAGCATTAAGGGAGTATTGGATATAAAAATACCCATTACTGTGCTACCAAGGCAGATATATGGAAGTCACTGACCTTTAATGCTCTTGTCCTACACGCTTGATGCTTGGCTTACTCTCCATTTTTCTCAGGTGTACGTAAAAACAGAAAAATTCCCTCATCGACTCACTCATCTCATTTGAAGCTTAGTTTCTTTTCCTTGACCTTGCATGCATGAAGTGTGAACTGCTATTTTCTTCATGGCAGCACCTGAACCCCCAGCAGCCGCTCACGAAAAGTTGAAATGGATGGAATGTGTTGAGTACTGATGATGTGCCTTTGCTTTTGACCATAACCAAAAAGCCAATGAGATCAGTAGGTTAGCTTGATACCGTTAGCTGGTAGCAGCACTTGTCCAACTGGGATCAGTACATAGCAGAGTGAGCTAATGCTACCTAGCTAGGTAGATAAACACAACCAAATTTAGAGGGGGGTCTCTGTTGGACAGGAAAGGGTAAATAAAGAGCAGTGTGCTCAGGTAACTGGGTTCAGTGAATGATGTTGAAGTTGAATTAAGATGGACTTTTTTGAAAGCCTGTTAGGGAAGACTCATGGAAAAGGTTTCAAGCCTGTGATGTTAAATGGATTTGCAAAAAATATTTTAATAGTATTTTAAAGGTTACACCTCAAAATAGTAGAAGTCAAAGTAGTTATAGTGCGCTGTAGTTATAGGCAAAAGTGCTTCAGATTGCATACGGTTTATTAATGGTCTTTATTTAGTGGTAATATGCAAACCGGTAGCTGTGAAGGGCAGTGGTAGCTCACGGGTTAAGATATTGGCTGGCTGATCGGAAGGTGACGAGTTCAAATCCTGCCACCGTTGAGCCCATTGTCCTCAACTGCTCAGATGTATAAGATTGACAAATATACGTTAATTTGGATAAGGGCGTGTGCCAAATGCCACAATATAATGTAAAGGACATGTTACCTGGGAGTGCTGTTAACCTTTATGGTACTTTTCGACATATTTTAAATAAAATATTAGTGCAACACAAAATGCACTTCAATCATGCAATAACATGTATAAACTGTACCTTTTTTTTAATATACATTCAATGGCAAATTCAAAAGCAGCACATGCAGTTTGCTGGAAAGGTTTGGAATGAAATTCTAAGTGAGACTTCACTTGGACTTCTAATGTAGTACATATAAAGTACCACAAGCCCAGATTAAGTCACCCCTGTCTACTAGCAGCCCACAGAGATATGTCGTTTTATCACAAATCCAGAAGTCTGCAGGAGTTCACATCCCAGCAGTCGACTGGTCAAGATCACGACACGCTGTTCTTCACAGCGTTCTGGATTTGTATGTGCTGAGAAAGAAATGGCACCAAGAACTGGGTCAGTGCTTTCAAAGAACACCAAATGCTTATCAGGAAACCGAATCTAGTCATCAGCTTGTTATTCGCCAGAACAAGGCCTACTGTATTCATCATTTCACTGTGTCACTTCTAATAGTGGAGCAATCATACTGCATACAAGGATTTTAGGCTTGGGTTCTTCAGAGCAGTTTCACACCTGTTAGTGCTCATGCTGAGTCCAAATCAGATCATTTGGTTTGGTTTGGGTTGCACATACTGCACATAGTTAAATGAATCAAACCTAAAAATGCTTTTCTAAGGCGCTATATGTACAACTTGCAAATCTCTTTCATGACAGGTCACAAATATTGGGAAAGAAAAATAGACACGTGTGCAAGGTGTGCGCAGAAAAACCACCCAGGTATGGAGAAAGAAAAATAACTAGGTTTCTGTGTAACTTGTAGGTGTTGCTTCCAGTGTTTATTTTATCTTTTGCTGTTAACTTTTTTTTAGACACCTCACATCCTTTTCTGCAGCGTTAACTCCGTTGTTTGGCTCAGTTTGTGCTTTGCGACCAGTTTCGTAGTTCTCATCTATAAAAAAAATATACCACATAATCCAAAATCGTCATATTCCAATCCACCTAATACTCCCACTCACCTCATTGCAGTGTTTCCTGTGTCCTTGATAACTGGTATGGACATTTTCTTTGTTCCTTTAACTGTAACTTTGTATGATTTTAAATATTGTTCTGGATATTTGCGCAGTATACCCCTGTCTGCTCTCCATCTATGATTTTGTCTACTAATATGGAATTTCAAAAAAAGCTCACGTTTGCATCAAACTGCGTCCACTTCGTTGCCCTTCCAATTACGGTCATCGAATCTCATTTTCATTGCAATCAAACTGTGAGACAGCTTGTCTGGAAGTAGAAAACCTCGCTCAGATGGTCTCGGTTCTTTTGGTCCACACCTGAGTGCGATTACTGTGTTCCCACCTACAGAATGAACTGCACTAAAAAAGTGCACTACATACAATTCTTCCATTCAAATACTGTGCAGACTGTGTGCACACTAAAACGTTTTATTTTTTGAAAGCACCCCGTTTTGGTATGAAAACCTTTTGCTATGGATGAAGGAAAATGGAGGCTTTTGGGAACAATAAAACAGACACCCACATGACGCTTCCTGATTGGGTCTTATCAGTCATGGGATGTTGCATCCTGCCCTGATTCGTCACGCTCCTATCACTTGATCTTTTTCCAAAAGTAAAAAAAAAAAAATGGCATCTGACTCGACTCCCAGCGGTAAATGCAGGATGGATAACAAATTACATTCATTGCTGACCTTGTTGTCTTTGCTAGCAGCTGTTGTGCAGTTAAATTCTGCATTTTATAATGCTACAACTGCCTACGTGTGCAGGAAGCAAGCTATTATTTGAGAGCTCTGCAACTAGGCAAACAAATGCAGAGTAGACGATCTGCTTCCTGTTTATTGCGGCGTGCACATACGCAACATATGGGGAAAGGTCATGTGATGTGTTTTTCATGCACGTTAGTATGGACAGAGGCCGATACAGACTGAAAGGCTCGTCTGGACAGAGATTGCTCTCATGTTAATATGCCGTTTTAAAACTAAGACGTATTAGTGTGGATACACCCTCAATGTCCTAATCTCAATGTTTGTTCGAATTTTTGTGCATTAAAATTGAAAAATAATGACATCTGGGACAAGTTTAGAGCTTTCATATCTTTCAAATCTCTGATTATTCATGTCCTTGTCTGTGGTTTTAATTCCTCCTTCCTAGTTTTGAAACTAAACCGAAATTTAAATCGACTGATTTAATCACTGTACCTATTCTCTTCTCTTTTTCTTCCCCTTTTCAATAGGTTTAGCAAGAATGTATTTAGTACCCCAAGAGAGAATATTATACATATATGGACTATTAAGATATATTAAGCCTTGGGCACATTTTATCATCATTACTCTAATAACCAGAAATCCGAGGTTTTAATCGAGACAAATGAATATGCACAAATTGAGAACGATTGATATTTCCCTAAAATGACCGAGGTCTTGTAAATGATTACGATTGACGGACAGTTTTCTCACCCATTTTACAAAGCTCTCAGTCCTGATGTACTGCATATTTTGCCAAAAGTGCTTCAGAGAACCGACCTACCAAACATCATGCAATATTCATGGTTTTCCAGAGCAGTTAGAGATAAAAATCACAGACATTGTGTCACCATTAATGTTAACAACCTAAAATGAAGCATGGTAAACATACTCGGCCTCGTTAACAAGGAAATTGCTATATACTATATATTTTACTGCCATGTAGAACAATATCAATTCCCTTCTTTAAAAAGTAATAAGAGGCTATAAGGTCAACTCCTTCGGCTAGTTCAGTCACTAAACAGGAGCTTTTCAATGTTTTAGATATTGCTTTTTAAACTCTTCACTCAACGTTCTGTCTGTGATATGTGATTTCTTCCCGGATGTTGCAGATATGTATGGAATGAAGACAGGACAGCTCGTCCTTATGTTTTTTTTTAATCAGTCAGGTAAGTTCACAAGAACTCTGCACAAAATGACCTATTTTTTCTGCCTTCAGTGTTTTTCCAAGGAGTTTATATGCTACAAGTGAATTCAGTCGTTTGATTTATTTATTTTTTTCAAACTGAGTTCAAATGGCTTATTTGTTTATATTCGTGACAACTAGACCGGCTTAAAACAGTTTTGCATGCAGCCTGATGTGGCTTAATAGTAGCCGTGATGTGGCCCACAAACGCTTTACTGTTGTATTAGATTCTACCCCAAAACAGCAGTCAATGCACTTTTCCATTATAGCACATCTCTGTTGTTAGTTGGGTAAATGGTGCATTGAATAGGACAAACCACCCCATAATATAAACATCATTTTTTAGAATCTGCATTATCAGTTATGTCAGCTAATCCCTGCAGGCATGCAAAAACCTGATCTATGCTCCGCATATCTTAGTTACCCGAGTCACAGGATTTCAGTTTAGCCATGCAGCCCAACATCAACAAATCTAGCACTGGAATCTGATTCAAGTCCTCAGTCATAAGCTTTTAAAATCAAACTGAAGTGTTGAAATACGCCTCAAGTCTCGCCATGTGTCATACATTTCATAGTCTTAAGTGAGTCCAGAGGCATAAGATTTGGAATCTGAGTCATGTCACAAATCTTGAGATTAGGGGTCAGAGTTGAGTAACGAGTCATGAATCACAGGCTTTGGAGTCAGGTTTGTCTCCTGAGTCATAGGCTTTGGTGTCAGATTCGAGTCAGGAGTCATAGGCTTTGGTGTCAGATTCGAGTCAGGAGTCATAGGCTTTGGAGTTAGATTTTGGTCTTAAGTCAAAACCTTTGGAATCAGAGTCGTGCCA
>JAQMCW010000036.1:17370204-17382530 GCA_030068335.1 Chrysichthys cranchii | reverse complement strand
AATAAACATTTACAAAATCTTTCTTGTGTAAATATCTCATTTCACAACGTATATATCTGCAGCTTATAGTCTGGTGCAGCTAATATATGTAAAAAAAAAAATTTTTTCTTTTAAAATTTAGTGGGTGCGGCGTATATTCCGATGCACTCTATAGTCCGGAAAATACGGTAATTGGATGCATTATATAAGAAGATGTCTGCACTGGCATCAGTTTGAGAGACCTGAGTATGATTTGTTCCACACTGGATGCAGAGCCATCCCAGTAACACTGGGCATGAAGCTGAATACATGTTGAATGGAATGGCAGGCCACTGTTGACCACCTATTCATACATTTATTCACACCAAGGGGCAATTTTTCCTCGCTGATTGCTATGAATTTTCTCTCAGAATGCATCACAATTCCCTGCATGACATGTAATTTTGAATTTGGGTTTACATTATGCACATTTGTTTGCATTTGCGAAGTCTTACCAAGCATTTACTCTTGCTTTAGATTCAGGCTGTGTTTCAGACTTTTGTATGTATTTGTATCTCCTGGTTTTGACACTTATCTTTTCTTTCCTATTTTCTGAACACAGTTTATCTTCATTAAATATTGTCTAGCTGTGCTGTAACAGCAGCTATGGACTACTGGTGGAGTGCCCTAAATAAAACACATGCTCAGTTTGTGTTGTTGCATCCTGCCCTTACTCACAGAGTGTTATTCCAATTAACGGACTGTTTTTGGGAGGTTTGAGGAAAAATATGGAGAACCCAAAGGAAAGACATGCAGATATGGGAAGAATATGAGAAATTGCAGACAGTGACCTGAGCTCAGGATCGAACCAGGAACCATGAGGTGGCAATCTCCTTATTCGTCTTGAATTTTTAATTTGTAAAACGTCTCCTAAATCCTCAAAATATTTTTTCTTATTATCCTTAATTCCCCCGTTCTCTCTAGCATGACTAAAGCTCCAAGTGCGGAGAGTAAATTTGGCTGCTCTTGTGTTCACACCACTGCATTTTAACTCCTCTTAGATTTGTTCAGATGCCCATGCCTTTTTTTTCCCCCCAATATTTTTTTGCCACTTTTTCTTTTCAGCGTTACTGAATTCCCTGCGCACTCTTCATAAACATCTATTTAGGCCGGGCCCTGTGGTGAAAAAGTTGAAATGCAATAGCATATAAAGTCTACACTGGCATACAGATCACTGTATCGTATAACAAGATGTATTGAGCAAAGCAGAACTCGCACCTCTAACAAGCAGTCACCATGCATGAGAAATCTATTTTCATTTCCCTGGGAATGATAACGTACACACTGTATCATTTTCTATTGACAAGAGAGAGGCAGAATGCATGTCACTCTCACTCCACACATAGATGAGTGTAACGAGTAAACAAAGGGATGAAGGCCTAGGCAGAAACAACACAGTGGAGGATGGATTGCGCTTAGAGCAAGCCAGATAATAACCAGCGTACGTTCCAGGGAACGTGTACATTCCACAACACCCACCGTCACGGCTTTGCTTAGATGTTCAGCCTCATCCCAAAGGCTCTGCCAGCTAAGTCAGTAGCTGCTTTCTGTTTGCAAGATTTCAAAATTCTCATCGGGAAGAATTCCCATTTCCATCGGTAAATATCTTCTGCTCTTTTTATTTATTTATTCATTCATTCATTCATTCATCCATTCATTCACAAAAGTGCCAATTTATGCAAAACAGCTGCATAAATAATACTTAAAGTGAGCAGGAGTCGAAAGGTGTTCAGAAACAGCTTTTCTGCAGACCACGGTTGCAAAAAGTAGCTATCCAAGTCACTGCGGACTTCTTGTCCTATCTATCCTATTCCCCTATCATCATTCCCCTCATCATCATGGCATTTCTGACTGCAGAACTTCTTGTTGTTTTTTGCACCATTCTGTGTAAACTCTGGAGACTCTGGTCCCTGAAGATCAGCTGTTCTTAACAAACAAGCCCTTCTGGCACCAACAACCATGCCATGGTCATGGTCACTCAGATCAATTTTGTCCCCTATTCTGATGTTTGATATGAACATTAAAAGTCCACTTTGTAGGTTTCAACCAACTAAATGCCCCTCCCTTACCCTTACCCTTACCCATACCCCTTCCATTTCCAAGAATGTACACTGACCGTCACGTGTCTGTAGCATATTTCCAAGTACACTTGCATTCACATTCCTTTCCTTTTTCCTTTCCTTTCTTAAATAATAAGTATGATCCTCCATTTTTCAAAATTTGGATTCTCAAACTTGTGACCCAGCCTCAGCAAACACTGATTCCTCTTCTTACATCTTCTTGGTCTTTCTTTCTTCTTCTTTGTTGTCCTTCTGGTGCTTCCTTCCAGGTTTACGCTGCCACAATTCTTGACCTGGTGGCTCATCAGACGTGGACCCCTAGAGACCCCTAAATCCTACATAGTGGACCTTTAACTGAAACTTTTGACCTGTATCTGCATGATTATATGCACTGTGCTGCTGCTGCAACATGATTGGCTAGTTGGACTGGACTACTCCTGTGTGAAGAACCTCCATTCTGTTCTTATAGATGATTCTTCTCTAAAATAGCCATGAAAAGACATTTATTTTGTGTTCCTTCAACCACTTCTGCACTGATTGGGATCTGTGCACATACGGGAATGGTGGCCTTGTTATGCTGTGAAGGCATTTTGCTGGTATCGTTTGAGGCAGCTTGTGCTATTAGAGGGAGGAGTCAATGCAAATCGAAAAATTCACTTCATCCTACGATGAAACTTCTCTGTTCTGATGGGAATGGACTCCTCGAGGATAACCCCACCCCCATCTAGAGTGCACGAGGACTGTGCATGCTTTAGGATTTTTTTTGGGATGTTACATAATGCCTAATCAACATAAGCTTATATAACCAGCCATTAAGTGTGCATGCTTTGCTCTTGGTCTTTCTGGCTGTCAGAAATGCAGGATGCGTTTATAAAGAAGTAGTAAATCAAAAAGTACAGAAGTCATCTAAAATCAATAACTATATCAGAGTAAGCCCTGAGGGTACATGCGAAACTGGCTAACTCACCGCCGTGTTTCTGTTTTGTATTCATGAAATACGACGGCGTAACTTTTGAATATCCCTGCATTCATAATTTGCCACAGGAGAGTGCTTCTGCCTCTCGCTCTGTCTAAGCCTGCGTCTGGCTGTTTCTAGGCAATTGGAAAACAACCCTAGTAATGAGTTTAGCTGGCCAGTCAGCACATTGTGAATGTGCTATCACTGCACATTAAATTGATCCAAAACAAGTACTTAATACATAGCAGGATTGTTCAGAGAGGGGCAGTGAGATGGTTTAGAAAGATCAGTCAACCAAGAAACAAAGCTGATGTGATGCGAGTCAGTCACAGTGGAAATCAAGTGCTGTTATATAGACCCTGTGGGAAATGAGCCCAACAATAAAGATCCCCAATCAAATCAATAGGAACATATGTTTTCTCTCAGTACAACTGTGCAAAAGCAATAAGCGCATTGCCTTGCCACTCTGACAATGTCATGAGACGTCAACTCTAATGCAACATATGAAGCTGACTAAACCCCATGACCCCCAACCATTTGCTAGCTGTTATTTATGGGACACTAGACTTAGTGCCCTTGTGTGCATCAGATCAAAATAGCAATCGAGGTTAGATGTAACAGCTAAGATGTGTGCTTTTGACTCCAGTTGTCACACTAGAATACCAAGGACCTGTAGTTGTGGGCTCTCACACAGGAAATATGTGACCGGTGCTGGCATAATGAGTCGGAATGAGGAAATTTTCAAAAGTGAGTTATTGTTACTTGCACATTATCCATCTAAAGACCTTCAAGATGAGGCATGGTTTGTTGGAATCGGACACAAAATGCCCGATCTATGTCTAATGGGGTTTGGGAACTCGCTTTCCATTCGTTCATAAAAGCATCATCGGGAATTTCATGTGTATTATCAGGAAGTAGAGGAAGTACGCTTCACAACGATACCAAACATGGGTACGGGGATTCCCCCGTCTCGGTGAAAAACACGGATTTATCATGGAATGTTAAGACAAAGGACTAATTAATGAAGACAAACGAATGAACATAATGAACAAAACCTTAAAATAAAGTAGTTTGGGATGTTTTTCTTGCGGTTTTATCATGGGGATCAATAAACGAGGGCTTTATGGACTCATTTTTGAGAAAATCTCATTTCGACGGAAACCATGTTTTGCCTCTTAGCTCATAATTAGCCTATGCGCATTCTGACTCATTATGCCAGCACGGGTCACACATATCAGTCCATTTGAGCTCAGTACAAAAGGGCGTGTTACTTTGTGTAATCATGTGACATGACTGTTGCTGATTGGATTCATGAATCTATAGCACTGGACTGATTACTGTTAGCCCACAGCCTTGCTTCATATCATTCTGTCTTTCTGTGTTTTTTGTACAACAGCTGATGGTGTTATTCCACTTGCATGGATTTCTCCCACCCTAAATAAATGTTCCTTTAAGTTTATATGTGCTTTTCTTTTTTCTTTTTTTTATTCATATACAGGTAGTCCTCAGGTTACGATGGAGATGCCTTCTGATATCCCCGTCGTAAGTGGAAAGTATCGCCTGTCGAACCACTGCTTGGCCTAGCTTAACCTATCTTAGCCTAGCCTACCCAGGAGTCTTTTCCTGTAGGAGACATGCTGGGGTGTTTATAAGACATGCTTTTGAATTGAAATTAGCTCTTGAAACACACAAAAAAAACACACGGTAATGTCGATACACAAGTACACTTGTACACCTATACACACGTTAACTCCGTGAGTCGTGGGAGAGAGTGCGGCATCATATAAGGTGAGTGATGTGTACATCCGGGCATCGTCCGAACGTATTGTACCTCATACACTGTTGCACTGTTGCTGGCGATGCCTGCCCACGAATCTTAAATATTTTCTAAGTATTTTACAGTTTTTAGCGTATCACAATCGTCATTGCAACTTCGCAAAATCGTAAGTCGGGCCATCGTAACTAGGGGAGCATCTGTGTACAGTTTTACCCAACACTGGCCATATATGGTAACTTTATTGATCATGATTTTCAACATAAAAACAAAGACATTTCTTGTAACATTAAGACTTTTAACATCCTCCAATAACACACTTGATTTGAAATTTTGAATTTCTAAATATTTTCAATTAGTGTCCTATAAAGGGTTAATGAGGGTATTTGGCCTTCTATAGGAAACCTTTAAAGGTAGGTAGCTACATACACCTTTTTTCATAAAGATGTACACTAAAGAGGGGGAAAGGGGCCTACAGGGTACTTAAGTGTACCACCACAGGGACCTTTTTTTCTGAAAGTGCATATATTTTCTGTCTTGTGTGATGCCTGCTCAGATCCTATCTTGTCCACACATCCTCAACGTTATTAGTCTCCTGTGTGATTTGTTTTATTCTTTCTATTCCCTTTTCACCCGGGCCTTGTGATATTTCTCATTCAAAGCAATACCAAGAACCGACTGCCAAGACAAAGCAAATCCCCCTGGTATTCCAAAAAATAAAACATTTATACTGCAGTCATACTTAAAAATGGAAGAACTCTCTAGCATCTTGAGACTGCATCTATTTTTAATGAACATTCACTAATCCCCTACAGACAGAAAAATATACGTACAGTACAGGAAATACATGATGCTGAATAAAATAAATAATCTGTCAAATAATGCATGGTCCTGTAGCAGGCAGCTGTCCAGGATGTGGTGCATTCAGATGAACACAGTCACTAAAATCACGGGCTTCAAAGCTTCCTCAAAAATGACGTACTTTTTTGAAGTGTAGTGGCTGATAGTTTAGTTACACAGCTTCAAACCATAAGGATGAAGGGGTGATGATTTCTCAATTTCAGTGAAGAGACATTTCAAGAGCAGCAACAGAAGTGACGTCTCTATTAGCATGGCAAGCCGTTGCTATGACAGCAATTAGGACATGAAACATAAAGCAAGAACTCAACACGACCGTACGTGTCAAACATGGCATAAACATCACAAATTCAATTTATAAAACGTATAATTAATAAAACACCTACTAAATTTGAAAATTAATATTATCAAACAAAACACCCCCTCTTGCACAATCGATGAAGGGGATTTTGTATTTAGGTTTTTCCTAATTTTTTGCACCTTTTTAATATATTCATGCTTCTATAATAACAACTAGATAGAGACTTTCATGGTGCATGTGCCATATGAACAGAATTAAAAACTGTATGTAATTTTGGATATGGTGATATTTTCTGTAAGAAGATGGCATTTATTTAGCCATTAGGGAAGGAGTCTCCATTGTCAGCACTTTGCAACATTACTTTAAGGTAAGTTTTGTTCCACATGCAAGTCTTCAGGTCAGAGGGTTTAGCTTCTTGGTAGCAACCTGCATTGTTTTGCTCTGTAAACATATTAACAGGAGAAAGAAAACAGACTCTTTTTTTGTGGGAACATCTATTTACAGTTGCTTTAATATAAGTAGTAAAAGGAATTAACAGGAAAACATATAAAAGGTATGAAGTGATGTTCACAGCGCTCCACTTTTTTCACAATATCCTATGTTACAGCCTTATTCCCAAATAGATTAAATTCATCTTTTATCTCAAATTTATTAAAAATAAAAAACAAAAATAAGACATTTATATAAGTATTCACACCGTTTGCTCAGTACTTTGTTAAAGCACCTTTGGCAGCAATTACAGCCTCAAGTCTTTTTGAGTATGATGCTACAAGCTTGGCACACCTCTTTTTGGCCATTCTTCTTTGCAGAACCTCTCAAGTTCCATCAGGTTGGATGGGGAGCGTCGGTGCCCAGCCATTTTCACATCTCTCCAGAGATCCAGAGATGTTGAATCAGGTTCAAATCTGCTCTCGGGCTGGGCCACTCAATGACATTCACAGAGTCATCCTTAAACCCCTGCTTTGTTATCTTGGTTGTGTGCTTAGGGTCGTTATCCTGTTGGAAGAGGAACCTTTGCCCTGGTCTGAAATTCAGAGCACTCTGAAGCAGGATATCATCAAGAATGTCTTTGTACATTGCTGCATTCATCTTTCCCTCGACCCTGACTAGTCTCCCAGCTCCTGCTACTGAAAAACATCCCCACAGCATGATGCTGCCACCACCATGCTTCACTATAGGGATGGTATTAGTCAGGTGATGACCAGTGCCTGGTTTCCTCCAGACATAACACTTGGCATTCAAGCCAAACAGTTCAATCTTAGATCAATCAGTTCAATCAAGTCTTTCAGGTGCCTTTTGGCAAACCCCTCGTGTGCTGTCATGTGCCTTTTACTGAGGAGTGGCTTCTGTCTGGCCACTCTGCCATACAGGCCTGATGGGTGGAGTGCTACAGAAATGGTTGTCCTTCTGGAAGGTTCTCCTCTCTCCACAGAGCAATGCTGGAGCTCTGACACAGTGACCATTGGACTCTTGGTCACCTCCCTGACTAAGGCCCTTCTACCCTGATCGCTCAGAGTGGACGGGCAGCCAGCTCTAGAAAGAGTCCTGGTGGTTCCAAAGTTCTTCCATTTACGGATGATGGAGGCCACTGTGCTCATTGAGATGTTCAATGCTGCAGCAATGTTTCTGTAGCCTTCCCCAGATCTGTGCCTCGATACAATCCTGTCTCAGAGATCTACAGACAATTCCTTGGACTTCATGTCTTGCTTTGTGCTCTGACATGCACTGTCAACTATGGGACCTTTTATAGAAAGGTGTGTGTTTTTCCAAATCATGACCAATCAACTGAATTTCCCACAGATGAACTGCAGTCAAGCTGTAGAAACTTCTAAAAGATGATCCGTGGAAACAGAATGCACCTGAGCTCACTTTTGAGGGTCACAGCAAACGCTGTGAATACTTAAATAAAAGTTGTGTTTTTGTTATTTATTTTTTTTTATAAATTTGCAAAAGTTTCCAACAAACTTCTTTCACTTTGTCATTATGGGGATTTGTGTGTAGTATTTTGAGATAAAAGATGAATTTAATCTATTTGGGAATAAGGCTGTAACATAGGATATTGTGGAAAAAGTAGAGCGCTGTGAATACTTTCCAGATGCACCGTATAATGAATTACAAAATGACATATTGCTGTGGTAAAAGAGCAATAAATGTTCAGGACATGCTGTCGTAAGATAATAACACACTCACTCGACATCTTCCATGTGTGCTGAAGAGACAGTTCCCATTCAGCACTTGTGTTTTGGACAGCAGGAGAATGCACGGCTGTGGGATGGACTCAAGCAGTGAGAAGCACAGGAGGGAGATCAAGAGGCATCACTCTTTACCCTCCTTGAGAATTCATGGGAGTACAGAAAAGATAGAAATGGTGCTGCGCCTCACCCTCCCCCACCCATAGGGGACATGGCACCCTTAATACCCTGAAAAAACAATCTGAGAGCACTTTCACTAACCTGGAATGAACACTATGGTGAAAAACGTCTGCTCGTGATGCTCCCAGTGTCAGATCACTGGCTCGGCTCATCCCCCTGACTACCCATTTGATGGATCTGGTGGATCCCGTTTCCAAGTCCATCCTGGGGCCATGAGTCCATCTAAGCAATGGTTGACTTTTACCCTGAGGCAGTCCGTTTCTAGAGGCCACCGCACACCAGTGAATTGCTTCTACTGTTCTCCAGCATGAATATCTACTCACCAACCAAGGTATGATCTTTGTATCCAAGTTTATGATGGAGGTGTGCCAGCTGTTTCAGGTAAAGCAGATACGGACCTCGGTTTACCACCCCCAAACAGAGGTGCGCCTGGAAAGGTTTAAGCAAAACTTGAAGAGAATTTTGCAGCGTGTTATGGACAAGAATGGGAGGATCTACGTCCTCTTCACAGTCCATGAGTCACCAGGGCCCTCCACAGGATTTCCTTAATAAATAATGTGAACTGAGTTTTACTTGAAACCCTCTCAGAAAGGAAAGCCTTCAAGTTTAGGGTTCTGCATTAAACCTTTCACAAACTGAAGAACTCTTGAGTGTACTAGATTGCTTCTTTAGTTCTAAGCAAGGTTCTGTCTTCCTAGTTCTATTAGTCTAGTTTGTATTTGTGTAGGATGTGAGTTTATCTTGAATACTATTTTGATCGGGGGTGAAAATTGTGACTTATGATGATGGTTTTTCAACAGTCGAAATAAAGTGTCTCCGAATCTACATGCTGCTCTGACGCAATGCGAATACCACTTTTCCTAAAGCTGAATATCTTTGCATTGATTTTGTCTGTAGTGCCATCAAAAATGAATATTTATCGCTTTGATCAAATGCTCGATTCCAATTTAGATTTCGGGGAATTCTTTTGTGCATGTCTGGAGACAACAACAACAGGAAGTATTTTTTGCAAAAATGAAAGCAGCAAGCTGTGACCGAATATTGAGCAGATAAGAAGCAATCCTGAACAAACGCTGTAAGTAAAGCAGCCACTTATTATCCAGGATAATTCGGTGCTGCTTTTGTGGATCAGTTTGTGCTTTTTTTTTTCTAATTTCATTAAAGCTAGAAAAATAAAGCCACGCGTGATATTCTGTGGCTGATCAGTGCAACGATGCAGTTATTTCTCTGGCCCACGGGTATGGCTGTGATGAGATTCAGATACTGAGACACAGTTTAATTTATTCCATTTCTTCAACAACTGTGTGCTTCAAAGACATTCACGGATGAACGGTTCGCTCTTGTTCGATGCATATGTTCCTGTTTAGACGTTAATCTTATTCCATGGGAAAGATGCTTTCAGGATTTTGACCTTAAAAATGAGTCACGCATTAAATCGATAAGGTTCTTAGTCCTAGATTAATGCTCTTAGTAGCCTAATTTCCATCAATTACGGAATATTATTTTATTCAGTTTAAGGATTGGGATTAGGAACATTCCTTTCATTAATTTCATGCTATCTTAAAAGCATATAGCGGGGGAAAAAATGTTAAGTCATGTATACGTTAGTGCGACTGCACGGCTTTGATTAACAAAAAAAATAAATGAATAAAAATAGCCTTGAGAATTTTTTCATGTTGTGCATTATGGAAATATCTTCTTAAGCAGACGGCCGAGTTGTTTCTTGGTTGGGGCACAATTTGGCATGACGGTTTAAAAACAGCCAGGCACTCAAATAACA
Organism: Chrysichthys cranchii; assembly: GCA_030068335.1. NCBI lineage: Eukaryota > Metazoa > Chordata > Actinopteri > Siluriformes > Claroteidae > Chrysichthys > Chrysichthys cranchii. The sequence goes on along the minus strand of JAQMCW010000036.1, from coordinate 17,372,409 downwards.
CCAGAGAGTTTTTGAGCATTGCTTAATACAATTTGGCATACAGTAGCAAGCTGAACATGCAGAGGCGTTACCCGTTTTGTAAAACCTCTCTCCACAGCTGTATGGCTGCTGCATGGCAGTTTGTTTGCATTGTGTCACAGAGGATATGGATCAGCTTTAATCACATTTCCTCCCGATGCTTTACGTAATTAGTTTGAAAAAGCTTGATTAACCAGCGCCTGTGACACGGGATAGTGAGGAGGGCTCTGCGTTTCTTCTGTAATTAGTGTGGGATTATTTGGATGCCGGGGAGGAGGAATTGGGGCAGAAGGGGAAATGCTGTTTACGTCCTGTAACCTCGTGGCATACTTTTGGTATTCAGCAGCACGGTCTTCTTATGAAAACATTGCCGTGAGCATTTGTTCATGTGTGATGAGGTACGAGTTCTGTATTTAAACATTTAATATACAAATAGGTAAGGAAATATGGTGGAATAAGGATGGATGAAAGACTTCAGGAAGTGCTGTAAGAGGAAAATAATCAATGACAGGGTGGTGGGACATGGACCAAAATGAAGCAGAATTTTTTTAACCACCCAAAAATTGATTTGTTTGCAATAACAACACATGCTGATGTGTTTTCAACCTCTTAAACCATAGGTAATCATTTATTAGTGAGCAATGTGATTTTTAATGATTTGTTTTCTTTATTTTCTACCTTCTCATTTTTCTCTGTTGAATTTAATCCGATGAAAAAGCAGCTTGAGAAACCAGAAAGCACTAAGACCTGTAAGCTTCTGGTTCATTGTCACTATGCAGAGTGGACGCCGAAAGTTTCCAAACTCTCTGGCCCAACAATCTTAAATTGTCATTATGAATTTTACCAAAATGGAATCCCAAACCTTGATTATCCCAATATTTATCCCAGACTTATAGCATTTGATTGTTTTTCATGTCAGTAACATGTGCTACATAACCGACTACTGAAACCAGAGGAATATTCTTTGCACTGTGTCTAAGGAAGGATAAGCTTGCATTTCTGGACACAGCTTTTGTTTCACATCTTATTTCCATTGAAAAAAATCCAGATTCAAATATGATACTTGGATTTAACTGAGCTTCACTCAGATGGGAACTTGCAAAGGGTGCCATTATTTTCAGCGCACACAAAGAAATATCCGGGTCATGGCATTTTGGCTGTTTCATTATTTCTTGTCATGCTTATAAATGTTTTCAGAAATATTTCCATGTTTGTTTAAATTAAGGATTAGCTTCTGTTGTTCCTCTAAGTGACTGGCGACCTGCCCAAGGTGTACCCTGCCTCTCACCCAAAGTCTGCTGGGATTGGCTCCAGCGTTCCCGCATGACCCCAAACAGGAAAAGTGACATGGATATGACTGAATGATTGAATGAATGAATGAATGAAATGTTCCACTAAGTTAAAGGGTTACTCAAAGATGGACAGGGAAATTTGTCTGCTTTTATTGCTGGACTTCGACACTATTGCAGTATTTCAGGATAACATAACAGACTCAAGTATCCTGAACACTTTCAATTTAAATGTGGCTTGTTTGCCTGGAACTCCAAGTGACCTTTCAGAATGGTAGCAAACAAAATCCATCTTCATATTAAGGGTGATATTTACAACAATCATTTGTAAAAAATAAATAAATAAAACAAAAAGAGGACATTTGTCCTGGAGGGTCTATTCATAAATGAACTGACCACTAGTTTGGGAAACCCTATCTGCTCAGTGATCATGACTTAAGGATCATGACTCAAGGTACAATTCACGGCATGGCCCAGGCCTGCCATCCTCACACTATGCATTAAAAGATTCTGTTGAAATGGCGTTCGAGAACATACACATCTCAACCAACATAAACAGAGATAAATAACTAAGGCTGCGTTCACATTACAAGACTCATTGTTCAAATCTGAGTTTTTGCTCAGATATGATTTGCCTTTCTTGATAGTTTGCGTTCATAATTCCAAGTTACCTGTATCTAACTGTACTGTGAATGTACCTGTCCTCCGAAATGGCACGCCGGCACACATCGATGTGCTTTTGCATGAGTCATCTGCATCACCAACAACAATAAACGTCATATCTGTGAGATAATGCTCAGTGCATAAGAATAAGCAAAAAGCTACAACCCCGATTCCAAAAAAGTTGGGACAAAGTACAAATTGTAAATAAAAACGGAATGCAATGATGTGGAAGTGT
>JAQMCW010000036.1:17332934-17343771 GCA_030068335.1 Chrysichthys cranchii | reverse complement strand
ACCTCCTCATGACTGCTTGAAGAACTTTGGACAGTTTAGCGTATGTTTTCCAAAAGGTGGCGCTAGCCGTTGTTTGCCAAAGCAGATAAGTTACGGTGGGCTTATCAAGATAGCGTCCACGGTGGAACTTCTGCCTATTGTGTAAGTGATCCATCTTGCTCCACTGTAGAATCTTTGGTTATACTAAGCTACTCAGTGTTGCTAACTACTGTATGTTAAGGAGAAAGTAGCAAAATTTGCATTTCCCCTGAAACCTCATGACCTTTTGCATATAAAATGTTAACTTAAGATGAAAGATTTTCAGACACTTAGAATAGAAATGAATTCTATAAGAGTAGAAAATAAATCATTTGTTCTCAACAGAAGTATATGTTTTGTTTTGTTTTTTTAAATATGCTATCATTTCTACCAAGTACGCAGATAAAAAGAAGTAAAGAATGTCTTAGCTGGTGTATGTGTATGTACTGTATATAAAAGGACTGTGCATAGTTTTGCAGAAATACATTTTTATTTAACTAAAATGCAGATAGCCCTGCGGTGGATTGGCGACCTTCCCAGAGTGTACCCCGCCTCTCACCCGAAGTCGTCTGGGATTGGCTCCAGGTTCCCTTCACGACCCTGACCAGGATTAAGCGGCAGAAGATGAGCGAGTAAAATGCAGATATGAAAAATAGAAAAAAATGACACAATGCTACCAAGCAGTAAGAAAATGGACAAGCTGGGAAAGAATCAAGAAGTGTACAGACAACCGTAATTAGTGTTCACTGGTCACAGGGAATGATGATGATGATTGGTTGTTAGTAAAAAAAAAAAAATGGCAATAAGTGATCAGTCATTGGGAACAATAGTGAACAGTGATTGGTCTTTGGGAAAATTCACGATAAATGATCGGTCAAGAAAAATCAATCGTGATTGATACAAATGTGTTCAGTGATTAGTCCGTGGGGAAAATGCTAAGCAGTGATTTGTCACTGGTCATAAAGGGAATGGTGGTCACTGGTTGGTCACTGAGAAAAGGGAGATTGGCCATTGGGAAGAGTGGTGGGCTGTGACCCATTGGGATTACACAGACTGGTTGTAAGTCAAACCTGCTCTCAAGTCGTATAACCAGCAGCTGTGATGTGAACTTTGGAGCCATATTGAGTGCTGGACAGTCACTAACATCTTCTCAAAAGGTCCTTAGATATATTGTTATGCCCTTGTTTGAAATAAAAGGGTATAAAAAGTAATCAAATCTAGCAACAAAGTTGGCAAGTTGGTTAAGACTGGCTGTCTGTGTAAGTTCTTACCCGTTCTTTCTTTGTAGATCTGTATAGACGTGATATAAAACAGATTCAAGGACAAACTTACAAACTGGCACTGGCAGACAAGGAACTGTTTAGCCAAAGACGATCCAAAGGACAAGTGCTTTGAATGCTGTTTCACCCATGATTTATTTTCAACTGGGAATAATTCATTAAAATGGAGTCAGCATGTTGCAATCTGAAAAACAGGGGAACCTCATCACAGGATCTTCACTATTTCGAGAATACACTAATCGTGTTTGTTGAGGAATATACACTACCACATTTGCATCTCCAGCATGTGCATCCATAGATTTCTCTTCCTTTGCTTGAGTGCACCAAAGTTATGAGAGAAAAATCTCATAATCTTCACTTGCAAATTTCTTGCAATTCTCAATGCTATCAGGCCATTTTTTATAAAGACAAGAATGCAGAAATGTGCTAAAAAATCAATTTCTCCAGAAGCAAATTTGTTAACTTTATCTCTCAGAGCTGTCTCAGTTTTGTGCAGTGATGTATTTATCCATGAGCAGCATTCTGTACAGCGTCTGGATTTGCAGCACATCTTGGGGTTGTTATGCATTTTTAGCAAGCCTATTCACACTCCCAGATCTGCCCTGGTGGTGACACCACAGAGTGTTATCTTCACAGAGATATCATGTTTCCGAACCATCCTCTCACATCACCAGGGACAGGAAATGCTTTCTGAAGTCAATTAAATAAATAAATAATATGCAAGTTAAGTATTTCTACAGCAGTGGGTTGTAGTGTACACTGAGCTGCATACGTGTGTATGTGAGATGTAGGAGTGTCAGACCACTGGATCTTCTGGTGCTTCTGAAACTTCGTCTAAAAGTAAGGAAAGGAAATGTTCTGCACTGTCAAAGGCTTTTTCTTTATAACAATTTCAGATGTGTCAGACATGCGTAAATATGACATTTGAAGTTTAAGATTATGGTATGGTATCTGAGAGGGGCAAGATACCTAAAAAAAAAACAAAAAAAACCCCGTCAACTTGAAATAAAAGTAGTCAATGTTAAAAATAAATAAATAAATTTTAAATAAAGAGAGTTGACTTTAAATGTGCCAATGTTGACATCTTTTGTTTAAAGTTCATTTCCTTTGCTTAAAGGGGTATTGCATTGTTTTTTCATTAATTTTGCAGTGGTCCCCAGTATGAATGAATGCCCTGTGAGTCGATTTTGGTGAAAAAAATGCTCTGATGCTTCTGTTTCAGGCTGCTCTAGTTTGGTGGAGGAGTGGGTGAGGGGAGAATGACAGGATTTTGTGTCTTACTCATGAATATTCATGATACGCAAATGTATCACGTCTGATTGGCTAACAGCACTGTGACGCTCCTTCCAGTGAGGGAAACCTTGTGTGGAAAAGTGTATTTTTTACTTACAGCCTGTGTTTTGGTGGTCGAACGTCATGCCAGTACAGATCCAGGTCTTAAGTACAACCTCAACGCAAAAGCACTACTGCAGGCACCAAAGTTGGAAAATTAACTGTGGTCGAAATGATTAGAACACAGAACTAACGAAGCCTTATACTTTGCTGGTGGTTCCAAAGACAAAGTTCTTCAATTCTTCTTCCTTGGGCAAGACATGCAATGTGTTATTGCCACAAATAGCACAGACACGAACATGTTCCACCATGTTTTCAACTTGCTGTTAGCTCCTCTACTTCTACCTGCCAAGACGGGCTCTGCTGTCTCCTAGCCGCAAAATCAAAACTGTCCTGCTGTGGGCGGTCGCAATCCAAGGTGGGTGAGGCCATGAATACTAATTTTCAAAGTGACGTCATTTCGACGGGCTTTTTCTGATTCGCTTGTTTTTCCATCTATATTCTTTCTATGGCTAATGCAGGCATTGGGGTAGAAGAACATTTTCACATGCAGCATGCATATGCAACTAGGAGTGACCTATCAAATTTCTAAAAAAGGGCAAGTATTAAACGTTTTCTCGTGGAATGACCCATTAAAAGTTGACCCTTTTTATTCAAAAGTTGACCTTTTTTTTAGGTATCCTGTTCCTCTAAGCTACTGTACCATCAAATTTTATGGTTCTTTAAGGCAGTGTTTCCCAACCTTTTTTGAGCCACGGCACATATTTTGCGTTTGAAAAATCCGACGGCACGGGGGAAGATTGGTTGTGGCGGGGGTGGGGGGGGGGATCTTTTGAAACCAATTAGGTGAAATTGAATAGTTTCCCATGGCACACCTGACGATCTCTCACTGGCACAGTGGTTGAAAAACACTGCTTTAAGGTTTAAGTCTAAAGTTTATACCACAGTGCTGTTCAGTTCACAATTCTGATTGGTCAGCAGTTCCAACAGTAGTAATCAAAATCCAATGTTTATTTTTATGCACTCATTGGCTTTAATAGTGACTTGCATGATAGTCCATGTAAATGATTTTAAAACAATGTATAATTGTTGATTCCTGGGAGGAGAATTTTCCTGAGTGGAGAATATTATTTAGCATTTTTGGAAGAAGTCTCCAGTGTCAGAGGTAAAAGTGTCAGTTTTCCAATATCCTCCTGACTACCAGCAGTGCAAATTTGTCCTCTGTAGTGGACATTTCTAAACCCAAATATTTCTCCCTCACTGTGTCTTACTGCATTAACTCCCTTGTACCTCTAGAGAGGACATTTAGGGCTTTTCAATGATACCAAAGAATGTGTTCAGTCTTCTTATTACCTCACAAAGATTGGGGGATTTAAAAATCAGTGTGATTGAACAACTTTTTGTTTTCTGGTAGTCAGGAGGATATGGGAATGTCTACTGGACAGAAGACACTTGTTTTATGAAAAAGTTTACAAACCTTATGGAGTCAGCAGGGTTTTCACATTGGTTATTCCTAAAAATAATGTGATCAACATGACAGTTAAAGACAAACACAATTTGACTAATACCGTAGCACACTGACTAATCATTCACATTGCAGACTGGAAAAAGTTAAACCCTTGAAATTAGTAACAGCAGTAGCTTCACCTTTAGCAGCAGTAACCTTCACCAAACATTTTCTGAAGCTGCTTATAAACAACTGCACAAGGAATTTTGGACCATTCATCAATTTATTGGGCTGTCTTGATTACAAAAGTTCGTCTTCAGGTCGTGCCATAGCATCTCAATTGGGTTAAGGTCAGGAATCTGGCTTAGTCATTGTAAACCATGAATTTTCATCTATTTCAGGCATTTTTTAGTTGATATACTTGTGTGCTTTGGGTCTGTATCTTGTTGCATTACCCACCCTTTCCGAAGCCTGAAGTCATGGACTGTTTCCCCTGACATTCTCCTGAAATATATCTTGATACAGTTTTGAAATCATTGTTCCTTCTATTACTGTAAAGCCTCCAGGCGACCAGGCAGCCATGCAGCTCCAAACCATGATGCTCCCAGCACCATGTTTCAGAGTTGGGATGGGATGTGGAGTTGCTCTGCAGTGCTTTTTGTCTTTCCAGCATAGCATTGTGAATTTTTGTCAGTAAGTTTTGTCACGTGTCCACAGAAGCAATGTGAAACATCCAGATGGTTTTGGGGCAAATTTAAGCCATGTCACAATGGGGATTTTTTTCTGAACAGCAGTGGTGTCCTTCCATTAATAACACTCTTCAGTATTCTGTTCAGTATTTTCTGAAAATGCATACACGAGCAAGTTTTCTGCAGGCTTGTTCTGTTACTCTTGTGTTCTTGTTCATTTCTTTCAGGATTGCTCGTTGAGCTCTTGGTGTGATTTTTACAGGATGCCCACTATAGTCCTGAATTTCCTTTATTTGCAGACAACTTGTCTTATTGTGGATTGATTAACTCCCAGGTCCTTAAAAAATGCTTTTGTCGTATTTGCCAGCTGTATGTATCTCTATAATTCATCCTTTAAGGTCCTGAGAAAGTTGATAGGATTGAGGCCATCTCGCACTAATCAATTGTTCTTGAGAGGAACAGATTTCTGAGTAACCACATTATGTATGTCTTTATTTAAAGGGCAAAGCACTTGTACATTTTCAATCTCCTCTCATTAATTGAAATACCTGACTCCAATTAGCTTTTGGAGAAGTTATTAGCACAGACGTTCACTTATGTTTTCTAGCCTACACTGAACGATTACTCAGTGTGCTCATTAAAGACTACTACTTTATGTGTATTTTTATTTTAGTCAGATTGAGGTAATCTACAGAATAGTTGTGTGACGTTGATGAAGATCAGGCCGCATTTTATGAGTAATCCATGAACAAACCCTCGTAAGTGATTACAGGGACTAACTTGTTTCGTGGATACTCAACAATATTAAATGTAACAATAAAAGAATAACATAGTGTAATGTGTTCCTTTATTTAAAAATAACACTAAATCGGTAGTGTTGGCAAATTGCTGTGGTAATAGAGAAATAAAACACTTTGGGCTGTTATTGGAAAAGGATTAACAAGAAGAGCTTTACGTCTCATAGGACCACCGTGCCATTGATTATTTTCCTACAACAGGACATCTGTTCATGTTTTATTCTTTACTTGGACTTTTTACTGTATTCCTTATTTGGTATTTCCAGATAAAACTTAGAAATGTAAAAGGATGGCCTGGATCAATGAAAAGGCTATTCTTTAAAAGTGTAATTGGCCTGTGTCCAAATTGGCATCCTACTCCCAATCCCCAATAAACAGCAAAATGCTTTAATCTGTACTTTCTGGCCGGAATTATTTGGAAACAAACCATAAAGCAATTGATTTTGGGTTTTCAGGAGCAAGCTGGACATTCTCCACTATGCCTTTGGCTGCAAGAGGCTCCTAAAATAGTGCACTAGTGTTTGTTGTGAATTAGGAGCAGGTTTGCACTATAGGTCTATAGGTCTTCTTCTTGTTTGAACTACAGGACTATAGACCTTCTATAGGTCTTCTATCTCCTGCAAAACTTTTGACAAGACTGCGAGAGAATGTGTTATTAAAATCCCAGCCTGCGCTCATCCCTGTCATTTCAAATCAGCTTTTTTTTTTTTTTTGGATCCATGTAAACTATAAACATGTTTAGATGCTTTTATTATGCCAAAATCCACAAAGGATATGAAAGCCAGCTGCATAAACGTCCTTCCCTTTCGGTATGCCAGCACAATCCTTCCACTCTATCTAATAATAAATCCCAGGAGAATTTATTGCTTGTACTGCTGAGCTGGACTTTACCATCTCCTCATTATACTATAACATCCTGCCTGAATTTATATTCCCTCTCTATTTGCTGATTAAGAAGCGTTTAACTTGGAGCAGCTCCACTCTGCAGTGCGGACTCCACAGGATTAAAATTGATCAGATTATGGTATTTGGATTAAGAATTAAAAAGTGTCTAGTCTTCTTAAGCATAGATGAGGAGACTTTTCTCCTGTTGACCTCTGCAACACTGGTCATATGCAGACAATTTATCATTTTTCCACAGGAGCATGGTTTTGTTTGCCTCAAAATAGCCAGGCAAATGCAGAAACCTTATACCGTCAGTGGAGAGCTGTCCACTGGAGGACAGAAAAAAAAAATAGGCTATAAAATATCATATTAATGATATCACCACAACCCAAACTAAAATGACCATAACAAAATATAGTCTGATAGCACAAAACAAAATCAACATAACATAAAAAATAAATAAATAAAAAATCACGAAAATACGACAAAATCTGCACCATAACACACAACAAAATCCAACGGCAAACAAAATCTAAAAGCACGAAACAAAATTGCCATAATACATAATGAAATAAGCGACCCGCAAAGCAAAATCCATGAAAAGAAAATTATTTACTACACAGAGCACAAATCAAAGTCACCAAAAAAACAACAAAAATGTACTTAGGAAACAACCCAAAGTCTTGCAAGACAAAACAAAATGACCATAAAACCCAACCAAATCGCTGCAATCATAAAACAAAGCACTTTAGCATCTTATCATTCGATTTTCATTTTCAAGACAAAATCAAACAAAACAAATGAAACAAAAATCGACCTGCTGTTTTGATTTCAAACAGGAACACATTTTTGCAAATTGCACCTACAATTAAATACTTATGGGAGGGGTTAAACTACATATAGTTAGCCTCATAGCATAATTGCCTAAGTCATTGTTCATTGAAATATGATTTAGGCAATTATGCTATGAGGCTAACGATATAAAATACAATGTAATTTTTGGTTATAGACTTCTGCTGTGAACTTTGTCATTAGATCAGTCATCAACCATCGAGGAAGTGTCGCACAGAGGCCATAGGCATAGGCAGCAGCAGTATTTTCCCAATGGCTTAAGAGGGTAGGGTTTCATCAGGGTTTCAAATAGCTGAGACTATCAACTCAGAAGTGAATGGCCTGGGGCCATATTTCACCCTAAATTTTAGTTCACCCTTATAGGTGGTCTGGGTTTTCCAGGGTAAAGGATAAGTACATTCTGTGTTCAACATGGATTCTTTAAAACAAGCTGATTACCCAATGCAGACTTGGAATTACAGGTGACCAGTTTTATTACAGAGGTCAAGGTCAATTTCTTTCTAAAGTTGGGTGGTTTTCTAAGTGCTGTGCAGACAAAATTGAGGTGAAAATTAATGACAGCCTGTTTTTTTTTAACTTATCAACAGGTTAACACTAGCCTACTGCCAAATCCCTCACATTTGTGTTTACTATAATCATAATCATTTTCTAGTCACGGCCAGTGTGTGAGTGAAAGATGATGACAAGATGATCTCTGTACTAAAGGCATCACCACAGAAGGATGAGACAGAACGGTTCAGCATGCCATGCATCCAACATAGCATGGAGCCTGACTGTCTGCTTAGGTTTAGAAAATTATCTAGTGGCCTGCTTAAATGGTTGTCTCTGTAGACTATGTGATAGTTTTTCTTATGTAACGTTTAGGCATCTGGTTATCACCTGCCTGTTCCTTCTAAAACAAATCACTGACTTCTTCACACAGATAGACTACTTATAGTAGTGTCTATGGGTCTGGAATGGTATACCTAACTATTATCAAAATGGAAATAGTCAAAATATTCAAAATATTCAAACATTCAAAATATTTCCTGTCAAGGGTGCATGCGTTCTTAATCCGATCCCATACTGTGAAGACGTTGCACCTTGATCAAAATGAAAAGCTTGCCATGTTTGGTGTCTCATGCGTGGTGGTTTTGGATATGTGACAGCAGCAGTCACACAGCCCCGCCGCCATCCAAAAAAGACAAGTGCTCCTTATCAAACTGCAAAGGCGGCGCTGGCCAGAAATCCCAGCTTCCCCCTTCTCATCTCAGACAGCCAGCACTGCCAGATCAGAGGAGACAGGGTCACCACCCCCACAGGGGCAGGGCTGTGGAATCCGGCCACTTAGAGTCTACCCCCAGCAGACGCCGGGGAAATATAAAAGGGACTCAGCTCGATAGTAGAGGGTAATGTCAGTCACTTCTCACACTAATATGCTGTGCTCTGCCTCTCACGCAGATTCCCCCTGAAGTGCCAGACGGCATAAGGCAAGTTTGACCCCGGCTAGAAGTGTTGATTACCACAGCACTGATTCACCCTATGCCTAGCTGCTCGGCTTGCTGCCTCACCTTCCTCTCTGGCCACCTGTTAACCCAATCGCCACGAGAGTCACCTTCACTGTGCCCAAGGGGCTGTTTCCTCAGAGGGATCTTGTGTTTTTCTCTTTTTTTGTTGTTTTTCTGTTTGACTGGTACAGAGGTATCCTTTAAGAGCAACAGACAGTCACGTGTATTCCCAATGTCCACCAGAATGTTCTCCAAAAAAGAGGAGCATTTTTCCGTAATCATCCAGCCTCCGTGTCCCGAGTCTGTGTGCCCTTCTCGCTGTGACGGCACAGATGGGTTTAGCAAAAAGCATTCTCCCAACTTCTCAATGGCCATCCAAAAGAATCTCAAAATTGTCAACAATCTCGCTACATAATGCAGTACATAATGTAGGTTTTGGTTAGTTAATGAAATAACTGTTTTGCTCTTTATTTCAAACCTGGAGTCATTACTTGTGATGTGAGATGTGGGATGTGGGATGTGTTTAATCTGACTGTTCATGCAAGATGCTGTCAGCTCACCAGTGCAAAGCTACGAGGACGCCTTCGATTCAAACTCCATCAGCTAGGGTATATATTCTAAAGCACAATATTTCTGCAACCAGTGCTTAATTTAACATGAATCACAGTAATAAAAAAAAAAAAGATCTACACCATTACTACTAACGATGGTTACTTTTGGAGAACTACCTGGTGGAGAGGATTTGGCTGGAAATCAACCAACCTGTCAACTTGGCACTCAAGAATAGACCTTGTGGCTGACCAGGAGCCAATTAATATGGAGTATAGTCTAGTACACTTCTGCGTGTCAATCCTTACATGCCAGCTGAGCCAACTTGGTGTTACTCCAATGATAAGAGTCCTGAAACGCTTCATTTTCAAACCACAGTGCTAGCAATGGGTGTCCTAAAACTACTACTAAATGCAACCTGAGCAGCAGAATTTTTTAGTCAACAGCATGGATCATCTCTGAGACCAGAGTCAACATTTGGAGGAGACCCATTCACAACTGATAAAGAAAACAGAAACACAGAGAACTATTTTTCAGAGAGCTATCCAAGCACTGAACTGTTAATAGACAGTCAGACAACATGCACTACACCCTATTCAACGAAGAAATCGCTTTCTTACAGACACAACAAAAAGACATGTTTGAAAAGAAAATTGTAAAAACATAAAAGTGGGAAAGAAATTGTGTTATTTCAAGACACATTATTATGTTGCTTGTCTTTGCCGTGGCACAAGCATATAATTCAAAACCTTTTCTCAAATAGTACATTTAGGAAAGCTTAAACTGTAACTGTGCAATTCCCCATACTATTCAAATAAACTTGACAGGAAAAAAATCCTGAAGAAATGTCATCTCAAAATAAATCCTTAAAGAGCTGTCAACGCATCACACATTCCCCTGACCACAGACAGCTTGTTGAAGTTATCTTCACGTGGGCTAATCTATGGTTCCAACACGACACAAGAACAAACATGGGCACAGGTTAAATGAGTGGCTCAGAAACATGAGGTCAGGCGACATGGTGACTTAGAGGTACTGACGCCTCACAGCAAGAAGGTCCTGGGTTCAATCCCCGGGGTCGACCTGAGCACCTTTCTGTGTGGAGTTTGCATGTTCTCCCTGTGTCCATGTGGGTTTCCTCCAGGTCCTCAGGAGGAAAAGACATACACAGGGGGATTAGGCTAATACTAATATTATTGTATGCTAATTGGCTACTCGAAATTGCCTGTAGGTGTAAATGCATATGAGAATGATCTCTGTATGTTGGCAGTGGATTGGTGACCTGCCCAGGTTTTACCCCTCCTGTCACCCGAAGGCTTAGCTAGGATTGGCTCCAGCTTCCCCCCGCAACCCTGAACAGGATTAAGTGGCAGAAGATGAGTGAGTGCGAAATGTGAATTCATGCTCATCATTAGGGTTGCACTGATACCACTTTTTTCCAAACCGATACGAGTACGAGTATTTTTGTTTGTGTACTCGCCGATACCGATACTTCTTAAAT
>JAQMCW010000036.1:17322720-17332834 GCA_030068335.1 Chrysichthys cranchii | reverse complement strand
CTAGCGATTGAAGTCAGGTAGGACAACAAATCACACCTGCCTAGTAAAGCGATCAGTGAAATAGGAGTATCGGTTCACGGTATCGGCACTTTATGGACGAGTACGAGTATTTTAGCAAAGTTTCGGCCTGATACTGGTATCGGTATCGGTGCAACCCTACTCATGATATATACAAAATAACACTAAATATCATACTTCTTGTATTTTCAGTCAGACTATATGTAAGAATAACCAGTTATACACAATATGAAGCATGTGGCTGTTTTAATGTTGTGAAGTCCATGCTTACCTTTGTACAAAGCACAGCTAAAGGTGGCCTTGATTACATTTGCCTGGAAAGCCATTACAGTCTCGGTATTCTTGTTAGGTGAACGAGTTCTTTTCATTCAAAAGCTTCATTATTTGTTTTGTTCAGTCATTCGTTCATTCATTAGGCTAGCACTTCTAGAAAGACCAATATGTCGCAGTTCATTCCTCTGAATCATTCAGCTCCAATGGTTGTTCATTTTCAGCTTTTGATTGCCACATCAGTGATCATCCAATCAGGTTCCACAGTCATGCATGCTGTTTGTAGAATCATTTGACTTGCTTTTGTGACATGGTTGCATCAAATATGACAGAGCTAACTATTAAAGACAATAGGATTTATGCAAATACTATATTATGTTTCCATCGTGCTTGTTTGTCTACTTAGTAGGCTATGTCATCAAAAAGATTTGGTCACTAAAATGCCCAGCAATTGCAAATAAAAGAAGGCAGGTCACCTGTTCATTTGTTCTCCAATTCCACTTCCTGGATAAGACCAATAGGCGTTACTGTATCCAGTTCTCGGTCATCTAATCCTCCTCCTCTCTTTCCAGGCTCCTACAGTCCTTTACAGTTGCTTGATTGACATGCCAGTGAGCCAAGTCATCCTTAGCTTTTACTTAGTTCTGCAAGGATCCAACAGACGGCGAAGAACAAACAAGAGAGACAAATGAACCCAGAGTCAGTGCACTAGGGTTTGTAGACAGTAGAAAGATAAAGAGTCAGTCCATTCATTAATTTGGGTGATTCATTTGAAAAGATGTGTCTGTTCGGTTGGCGGCCATCTCTACCTTGCTGGCAAGACCTAGCTCAGATAGCGCTTTAATAGTGGACGTGTGACCCCACAATCCCTCAGCTGCAAGCAGCACCTCCTTAATCTTGTCAATAATGTCCATCAATCTGGCACAGTCCTCATCCCTTTGGATGCTAGTGTAAAAAGAACAGTAGATCATTAGTTTTGACTGACAGACCGTAAACACATGTAACCTACATTATGTGTCACTCTGACAACTGCACATTCCTCACACCAGAGATCAAACCAGGCACCTCAGGCATGGGAGGAGGGCGTGCTGGCAAGGGGAGAATGTGAAAAGGAGTTTGCAGAACCTCACGCTTGTCATCTTCACTCCCGGCAGATCCTGGAAGTCACGCTCAGACACTGCCAGTATTTTCTCTGCATTTTGTTTCCAGGACAGAGAAAGAGAGAGCGAAAGAGAGAGACTTATGAATCAAGACCAGTCTGAGGTTATGTAATTAAGTGGGTTTTGTGATGTACCCTCCCATAGTTCAGAGAATGCATACTTGACAGACGAATACACAACACATGTTGACTTTGAAAAGGTATATAACGGATTTTGAAAATCCAACGTATGTGTAGATTCATAAACAGAGAACGCAGATTACACTGCTGGCAGATTTGGACCCTAATCTCACATGTGAGGGCAGAATAATGGGCCTAGTCTTAGTACCCTCTGACTCCAGAATTGCATTGCCCTGTGCATCATTGTTGTGGGGTCATAACATCCAAGGGCCTTGCACTCGGCCCACTATCCCCTAGACAATTGTCTCATGCTCAGGGAATCATCCAGTGCCAATCCTACTGGGACTCAATTTGGCAGCCGCCACATCAGCAATGTACATTCAGGGTCGGGCAAAATACTTCGAAAAAGTAGTGACGGCTGAATTCTGAATATATTGCCATAAATGTATTCAGTAATGTATTCTGTTATAGGACGTAAAATGCAATGTATTCAAAACACTTTTAGAATACGTTTAGAATACAATTTTGAAATGCATGTGTAAAAGAGTTCTGCTGTATTATTTTTGCAATACATCCAGGTGGTGAATTTACCAATTACTTTTTGCATATCAGCATCAACATGAATAAAATAACAACATGAATGGGCTAGAAACATATAATAGAACACGGTCCCCAAGTTGTTGTTGTTTTTTTTTATTTGAGCTCTCTTTGTACTTTATGACCTATATGTTTTTACTTTTATGACCTTTGTGACCTCACATATGTCGTGTTTTAAAGATTGATGACCAGGATATACCATCCAAGGGAAGCAGGGGAGCTAAACTGCTAGCTAGGTTCATAGCCAACCCTAGCTTGGTTGAGTTTTAACTTGAGCATCGCTTACCTCGATAGGTTTCTTGAAATTAAAAGTTGAAACCTTCAATGCTGACAGAGTCTTTATTATCGTCAGGCACGGCTGGCATTCAGCAGTAAACGGCTTTCCACGACTCGTTTAAAATCGGAAAAAATTATGCTTATATTGGCATGGAACGAAAACACCACAGTCGGTCACGGTTGCATGAGCTGATCCACAACTTACCACTCCCCTCTGTTGGGCAAAGGGAAAAGTGTGCGCGTGATGATTAAAAAAAAACAGGCATATGTTTGAAAAGATTTTTTTGATCGTACAATTGGACAATAGAAATATGTACCTCTGATACTATCTGCCCATGCTGGATCACAAGCTGACCCAAAAACCTGGGCAGGTGAGCCTGCGGCAGCTGAAGCACAGACAAAAGAAAAATGAGTTCTGCCTGACATGCCAGATGAAGAGATGGACCCTCCTGGGCTGTCTCCAAAACCCTCATAATGGCACCTTGCTTTTAGGTCCATTGCACTCAAATATCCAGATCCAGATGGGAAAATTGCACCATTTGTATCCTTGGTTAGATACAAACTCTGTGCTATGACCTGCTCCAAATAATAAGTGTATGTAAGTCAACATATTCAGACAAATTGCCCATGAATTGTAGACGTAGAACTTGCTCAACTAACACTAGCTAACATTCCCATTGCACCTTGGCTAGCTGTATATGTTACAGTGCTAGCATGCAACAGTTGGCTAACATTTCCCAATTTGTTTAAAACATAAACAAATTGGTAATCAGATGCTCTGGCAGAAAAATCCCATCGGTAAAAGTAAGAGAATTCATTTAAAGGACAAAATACAAAGATGAGAGATACCACCAGCCCAGGTAGCCCCAATTGAAAGCTTACTCTTAGCTCGAACTAGGTAGCTAGATTATGTGCTCAGCATTGCATGTAAATTTCAAAGGGAAGTCTTCTTACGTGAAAAAAATCCTTCCAAGTTTTTTCAGTGGTCATGTCCTCCTCCTTAAGTGACAGTGAGTGGTAGCTCAGTCGTTAAGACATTGTACTACTGATTGGAAAGTTGTGAGTTCAAATCCCAGCTCCGCAAAGCTGCCTCTACTGAGCTCTTGAGCAAGGCCCTTAACCTTCGACTGCTCAGTTGTATAAATGAGATAGATGTAAGTCGCTCTGGATGAGGGCGTCTGCCAAATTACATTAATGTAATATGCATTACATTACATTAATGTATTACATTACATTAATGTAAGTGAGACCCGTTGTCATGTCCACACCTGCGCACAGACACATACACATCCACAAGTTTCCCCACCACATTCACTCCCTGACTCCAATTCCCATGAGCACAGTCAAGACACGCCAGACTACAGTGACAATGGCTCCAATGTTTAAATGGTCTCCAATTCCCAGGAGGCCATGAACACTGACAATTCCGAACCTGGAGTTCTGATTGGGTGCAGGTGTGCCTAATTACAGCCACACCCTTTTCACACACTCAGACTCTTTTTAAAAAAGACTTTGCTTGCCAGTGCTTCTTTGAAAAACAATAGTTTGCCACTTTATGTGTTCACTGTACTCCCAAGCCTTGCTACGTATTTTTATCTTGTTTGCTTCCCTGGTATAGATCAATGTTTTGTTAATTGGTTTTCGAATCTGTCTCTGCCTACATCATCCCCGCTTGTCCCTGACCTTGATTATTGCCCGACAATTTGGTATTTCTGTCTGATTGCCAACTTTTATGAATTACTGAATCACACCGGCATTCTGTCTGTGTCCATCCCTGAACCTGACACATGTTTGGACTCTTTAAACACCACATACATCTCAGCTGATGTGAGCATGTGGGTGAATCATGGTTATAATCATCATTATAACCTACGGTCCTGCAGTGATGTGCCTCAAATAGCGACAAGTGTGCTCTTTTCTAGCAAAGAATATTGACAGGTTTGTACATCTGTATCCATAGATTTGTGCATGTTTTCCCATATTAGACTACAATGTAATGTAATTGGTGCATTTTTTAATATTTAACTTGAAAATGAAAAACAAATGACCAAATGTACACGGACCCAATGCCTAAAGAGTGACAATACAAAAACATTCAGCCAACACACAAAGAAAATGCAATGCATAAGAAAGATCCTGAAACAAATCTAGCACACCAAAAAAAAAATTTACTACGGCACACAACAGAATCTGACAACGCATAGAAAGTAAACCATGACAAAACTCAACTGAAACAAAATGATCACAAAATGGTGCAAATATGTGACGACACAAAACAAAATGACCACAACATATAATAAAATTAATACAAATATAAAACCCAATAACTATCAAAACGAAAATCTGACAACACAAAACAAACTACTGAAACACAAAACAAAATTCTTGCAAAATTCTGAGCTCAGGTTATGCATGTTCTCCCAGTGTTTGTGTTGGTTTCCTCCAAGTAGTCTAATTTCCTCCCACCTCCCAATAGCATGCAATTAGGTTGACTGGGTGCAACAATTTGCCCCGAGAAGTGAATGTGTGTGCAACATATTAGCTAAGGCTAAATAACGACAGCTGTATGTTTGATCTCCTAGATGTTAGCTAGAATGATAATAATTCTATGTTACAAACTAGCTAATTGCTCACCACAAGCTGTCACGATATCAACTGCCATCATGGATACGAAGTGCTCACAGCAGCAGACAGATTCCAGTGATGGATATCGGGTTTCATTCTCCCCGTCATTCTTCGAAGCTGTGCGATACTAAAAAGTCAGAAAAGTAGAACATAAGAAAGTAGAGTTTTATTTAGTTCTTTGAAATGCAGGAATTAAAGGTTAAAAACATTAAGAAAAAGATACTTAAAAAAAAAAAAAACACTAACAAAACAAGTGTACTTTTGTGTACGTTTGGTTATTCCCCACCACCATTCAATATGCATCAGTAAAACTCATACGAAGTAAATAATTATGGTAGATAATTATTTGTCCTGCTGAAGTGTCCATTTTTTAACAACAGACTTGACATACTGTATTTTCTGTAACTGGGCCACCACAATTGGTGTTATATCTCACATAATAATTGCATAATTATTAATGCATAATAATCAATACGGCATTCGGACCTACCTTTAAATATCCTCAATGTGCTCGAATGGGCTTTTATTTGTGTTACATAGTCAAGAAAACGTCCTTCCTAATTGCATACTTTCACTTTTGGCGTTGGTAAACATATTCGTTTCTCAATCTTGTCTTTCTAAATTAACTCGAAGAGACAGTGCCAAAGCCACAGAGAGAGATGAGCCCAAAGCAAGAAAACAAGAAAAGTACAGATGGCTGGACCATAACGAGCTCAAGGCCAAGGCTACAGGCGAGGCCTGTTCCACTTCCTGCTCTTGGATGGTTTTTGAGCTTTGTGAGGGATTTAGTTGCAAGGTTGTTTGAGGTTCTTTGAGGAAAACAAACACCCGGAGCATGTCGTGACTGGTGCAGTCTGTTCACACTTGCAGCTCTGTGCCAGAGTCAGTGTTACTACTCGACCCAAAAGGGAACAGCAGTGATAAGTCTGAAAGTTATAGTAGTACCACTACCCTGTGCCATCACATTACTACATCTCCATTTCTCTTCTCTGCCTTTTCACACTCTGTGAGCATCATTAGTCTTTCAGGAAAAATCTCCAGGATTGGCTACTAGTCTGGGATCAACAGCCATGGTCCTGCAGGCATGATTTATGAAGGTCTTAATAATGCTGCTTGCATTATTCTGTTCGTCTACATGATAGTGCTGTCGAATAAAAGTGTGATGAATTGCCCATGGTGTGTTGGACACATCTGCTGGGATTTTCCTCCCTCATGTTCCCAGGGCTTGCCTCTTGCTCTCTGAACGCTTACATCTGTTTCCGTTTTGTCAGTGTCGTTAGTGCAATTTGATCAGGGATGCAGATGGCATTTCATATATACTTGTAAACCCCTGCTACATCTATACCACAAGTTCCACCTTATTTTGGTCACAATTATCATTTGAATCCATCATTGATTGATTTTGTTCACAATGTCCAAAGCACCAAAAAAACTTATTAGCAACAAAACTTTTAGGATAAAGTTTCCTTTATCTTTCTGATAAGGGGTGTTGTGGGTACACTTAATGATTAACACCAAAGCTATGTCAGTTCACTGAGTCATCTTCTGATGCTTAATCCTGTTCAGGGTCGCAGGGGGAAGTTGGAGCCAATCCCAGCTGAATTCGGGCGAGAGCCAGGGTACACTCTGGGCAGGTCGCTAATCTACCGCAGGGCAACACAGAGACAGACAACTATTCATGCTCACATTCACACCTACGGGCAATTTAGAGTAGCCATTTAGTCTAATCCCCTCTGGGAATGTCTTTGGACTGTGGGAAGAAACCGGAGTACCCAGAGGAAACCCACACAGACACAGGGAGAACATGCAAACACCTCGCAGAAAGTCGCCCAGGTCAACCCCGTAGATCGAACCTAGGACCTTCTTGGTGTGAGGCATCACTGCTAACCACTACACCACCGTGCCACCCCTAATAGTCATCTAAATAGTGTATATTCTAAGAATCTTCTCTAAGTCAAATGGCCATATTTTTCTTGTTGACGAATTCCAGTATGTCTGAATTTTACCCCAGTCTTTACATGAGGTATTCCAAGATGGGTTATGCACTTCCTAAGTTAATTTTGCCAGAACACAACCTTTAAACACAGCAGTTTACCTTAAAAAGGTCCACTATGTTGGAATAAATCAACTAAATGCTCCCGTTCTGGGCTACTGTAGCAGCGCAATGTGCTACTATGCAGATATAAAGGGCTCATTCTAAGAAAACATAATGATTTGTAGATGCAGTTAATTATACACTAATGAAAATATACTTATGAATTCCATAAGTATAATATAGAATAAATCCTCCATTTTTGCTAATAGATATCTTCAAAATCCTACATAGTTGGTGAATGGGAATTGGCTAAATTAGAATTTGGAATTAATTAAATCCAACAGCCTCAGCCTTCAGTGTGATACAACATGATTAATATTTCAAGCCGCGCTGCTGCTGGGCAATGTAACAAATGATACCTGTAACTATGAATTTTTGGGGCACTTTTTGGGCCACCTCAAAAAATGGCTTCCACTCGTAAACATATTCATCTACAGTGAGAAACGTGTTTAATATGTTATGCATCTGCTCTCCTGTCATCGTGCACTGCTACTAGACAGCCATTTTATTTCCTTACAACGAGTTTCGCACTTGCTTTGCGTCAGAGTATCAAGAAGAGTATGCAAGTCCCTCTTATGAAGCCTGGACGTGAATTCACATCTATACATCAAACACTGCCTATAGATTTGATCATATTTGATGGGAATTGCTCTCAGGTCCCTCCAGCATTCTCTACAGGAGGATCAGCTTCACTCTAGCCTGAACCTGGAATAACTTTGGAATTGCACGGCACATGACCTTCCGTCCAGGAATGCCAACTTTATGACCTTTATTTAGTGCTTGAGTGATTAAAGTAGCTAATTAAAAGCTGGTCTATATATCTCTCAGGAAGATCATAACAGAGCCACAAACAGGTCTCATACCTCATACCTGTGGACTTTCTCAGCTATTTTTGGTAAACAGAGCTGTCGAAATGAGCGGCACTCAAGACAATCAATCTGCTGTGGACAGATCTTTCATCATATCCGTTTTAATTGCCTCCGCACAGCTCCCCCACAGGCTGCCAGAGCATCTGATTGGATATGATTAAGATTTTATGTGCCACAAGAGGGGCCATAGCAGACAGCAAAAGAGATCGGAGACAGGTGTTAAAAAAAATCAAAAACCTGAGAGACAGCCAGTATAACATTCTCAGCTTCTCAGAATGAGCTGACAACGTACCTGTGAAAATCTGCCCACATACTGAAATTCCGAAGGCCTATTTGTTAGATTTGAAGGAAATCTGGGGATTTTGTGAGCTTGAAGAAACCATTACACATCAGTTAATGAGCCGAGAGCTCGCTTAGGCCTTAAATAATTGAACAAAACATTATTCAGACTCTTTAAGTGTTGGCCATGAGCACACGTCTCAGCTTAGGTCGGTAATGACTGTCAACACAGCACTCCCTGGTGTTCAGGAGCTTTACTGCACCAGTTGAGATATTGTGCTTACCAAGCCACCAAATCATTTGTTCCCCCAGCAAAAAAAACAAACAAAAAAAAACAGCATGCTCCTGAATTTTTAATAAACCAAACCAGCCGAAGTGGCTATTTCAGCTGTTTGCACAATGAGTTGATTAATTAATGGCTCAAGCCTTGTTATAAAAGTGTGTTTGAAAGTAATAAATCATTAATTACAACACAAATAAACATGGCCATCCTAAAAATAAGAGCCTGTCTGACCATCATGTCCCTCTGAATCTCTGGATTAATAACCAAGGCAGGGTGAGACAGGCTGTGAAAGAAAATAATTGAGCTCAAAACACATGACAGGCGAGTTTGGCCCAAACCCTTGGGCTGATAATGTACATGTCAAAGGAGCAATGGTTCATAAAATAACAGGGACATTGAGAACCTCTTGTTTTTCTCCATTTTCTTCTTTCATGTGAGGAAAGAACGTCCTGAAACTTGCTGAGAAATGGGATATGAAGAATTCGTACTCTAACCGTAACTTACAACAGGGTGCAAAGGTTTGGGATAAACCAACCTTGGGATGAAAGGATTAATAGTGAAAGGAGTAATTATACCTATAAAACCTTTAGTATGTGATAGGAGTGTACCACACAGCCCAACATATCCGTATGAATTTACTACTCTAAATCTAAATCTCTACCTGAATTTATATTTAAACCCTACATGGATATGACCTCAAACATTTGTTTTATTAATGACCCATGACCTTTACTAATATGCTCCCCAAAGCCCTGAAAAAATCACAAGTAGAAATGGCAGCATCTGGGTTAAGTTGTTGATCCAGAAATGCCTGTTAAAAGCTGCCATGAATGATCATCAGACTCTGGCAGTTCTGGGACATAACCTCCAACCCTTTCAGTGGCTGTTATAAAGCTTTAACCAGTGAGAACACTCACCTTCTCTTATTTAATTGGAACTGGTGTCACTTGGAACGCAAATCAAGGCTGAAGGGTGTTGCAAAATTTGCATTTTAGATACCTTATTTAGATGAGCACTTGAAATGCTAAGCAGAAAGCGAGGAAGGCATCACGTTAATCTCGGGTTAACATCTGTGAAAGAGATAACAGTGACAAAGCACTGCAGTCCTCATTTAATTCAATTCGGTTCACTTAATGAGATTTTTTTTTTTTGCTGGGCAGGGAAGGTGTGCTACTGTCAATCGAATTTTGACCCTCTATTCATTAATCAACATCATTCCCTCATATAAATTTTCCCCCTGAAACAACATCCATTGATTAACCGGGTATAGCAAGAATAATGCAGATTTGATATCAGCTGAAAATAAACCTGGCTATATGTAGAGCTGGATAGTTTCTAAACACATGATAGCATTTTATCAGTTAACAACCACTGGTAAATTCTTTAGATAGCCTTTAAGGAGAATATAGCGCTTGTGTATAGTTAGATACTAACAGTGACGCGCAATGAGGTTCATGGCTGGTGAGGCAGTAGCATTTCATTACGTGATTTCTGCATTCATTTGGTTTTCTTCATTAATCTCT
>JAQMCW010000036.1:17261742-17288452 GCA_030068335.1 Chrysichthys cranchii | reverse complement strand
TATA
Source organism: Chrysichthys cranchii (assembly GCA_030068335.1). Taxonomy (NCBI): domain Eukaryota; kingdom Metazoa; phylum Chordata; class Actinopteri; order Siluriformes; family Claroteidae; genus Chrysichthys; species Chrysichthys cranchii. The sequence goes on along the minus strand of JAQMCW010000036.1, from coordinate 17,288,448 downwards.
TATATATTTATTTTATTTTATTTTATTTTATTTTATTTATTAATTAATTAAGGTTTCTTTTAAGAGTCTGTGCACTCCTAACATGTCTGCAAGGAAAAATCTGATGCCGTGAAGATATCGTATGTGAAATAATATAGCAAAAAGAACAGCACGATACTTAGGAGTAAAACTGTGTGTGTGTGTGTGTGTGTGTGTGTAGCATTCACCCGAGGGATAAACAGGATGTGGCGTACAGGCTGATGCTTGGTGCGCGAGCTGTAGCCTATGAGGATAAAGGGGTGAACTTCCAGGGTCCTTTTCCCAGGGACGTCACGATCGAGAACACCACCATAATCATCCACTATGATCAAAAAATCAGAGCCACACTTTCCGGTGACACTTTTGAGGTATAGCTTGGTATTGAGTCACTGAGCAATATTTATAGTGTTTATTTGTATATTATTTGCAAGGCATTCTCTGTGGTGATGATAATACACCATGTAAGGTTCAACTGGCAGATACGAAGTCATTTTGCATCATTGGGTTGCTTATCTCCACTACAGGTCTGCTGCTCCAAGGAGAAGAAACCGTGTAAACCGGAATCCCAGTGGATTCCAGCTCCGATGAAAGAATGGGCAAGTGATTACGTCCTGGTATCAATAGCTGAGTGTCCCCAGGATAATGTAGCTGCTTTGCGCTACGCATGGAGCGACTGGTCGTGTGCTTTTAAAGCATGTCCCATCTACAGCGTGGATGGAATCTTACCTGCGCCACTGTTCATCGTTAACCGATGGCAAACACACACCTGAGGAAAAACTGTCCAATCGGGTTGTTTTGTGTATACTGTACGTGAAAGAATTGAGATATTTTCGAGATATGCTGCGTGATTGGATTTCGAAATGGAAGATTTGACAGCAAGGGACATCACAATCGTACATTTGTCAGTGCAGAATATTGCTTTGGAGATGCTCCGTCAGTGATTAAGGTACTAAGAGGGTTATTAGGTCAGATCACAAAACAACCTGAGAGCTACATTTGGGACTCTGATGATTCATAGGGTGATCTAGCTATTGGGTAGAAATTGACACGACAGGATTAAAGGAAAAAACGGAATGAGGTGGCGGGTGATAAAGAAACATCAAATATGCACAAAAAATCCTAATGTGTAAGAAATACTGAGGAGTTTATTACATATGAAATATAGCTGCACATAATGGGCTTTATTCAGTGTCAAGTGTTTATGCTGTGAAAGTTACTCATATTCAGGGATGAGGCACTGATGTTTAAGCTTTTACTTTTAGTTTTGGATTTGTTAGGGAGTGTATTTTTTTCTTTCTTTCTTTTACGTTAGATTAGTTAGTTTAATTTGTGTATAGTTATAAGGAATTTTGCCTATTACTTTGATCTGGTCGAAATAATCGCATTAAAAGGTGTTTGGTGTAATCCCGGCATTATTCCTTTGTACTTTGCGGCCCAACCTAGACTGGGTCACGGCATAGGAGTCTAGAGCAGTGGTTCCCAAACTTTTTCAGTACGAGACCCGAAAGAGAAATTTGGTGTCACAGAGGGACCCAGACGTACAAAAATACATCAGGAATACTCATAACATCTACATTTACACATAACACAACAACCCTGCCAAATGGAGACCCAGAAAATAAAGATTGGCGACCCATTTTCGTGACCCTTAGTTTGGGAAACACTGGTCTAGAGTATTTCCTGTGTGTTGGTGTGTGAATAGCCTTAATTGTAATGATCACTTTAATGACCACAGCTTTAATTTAACAGTATGGTGTAGAAAGTACCACTTGATCCAGCGTGATCTTTTTTTTTTTCCCTCCACATGGACAGTTAATTTTGCATACAGTTTAATGACGCCACAAGAGACTCCTGTGTTGCTGTAAAGAAAACGTGCACAGGTGTTCTTATTAAAGTGGCTAGTGTGCACAAGATGTATTGCAGTCTAATCGGTTATCGATTATCAGATCTTTTGTTTTTTGAACAATTTAATGGAAAAAAAAAAAAAGGAAGCCAAATGAGAAATGCACTTCCGGTGTATATGCTGCTACTCCATGATTGACCAGCAGATGGGAATATTGTCAAATCATGCAGAAAAGGTTTCACGTCTCTGAAATTTCTAAAGATCCTGTACATGGTGGTTAATCAGTTTACCACCAGTTTACCATCTTTTATGTATTTGCACTAATTTGCACTAACGTCAGGGTTTTTGTTTTTTCCAAACGCTGTAACAAGACATATCATAACCCATATCTTCTGATTCAAAAATCCCTACTGTATTATGTTGGCCTGCTTTTTGCACTAATGAGTCTGTCTCTGTCACATTTATTAGTAAAGACTAATAAAGTACTGAGATTTCCTAAAGAGATCTCTCTCTGTCTGTGTTGTTGAGTGTTCTGTTTTCTTATTGTACACTGTATCCTTTACTCATGAGCATTAGTTCGGCAAGAGCTTATGCATATCCAGTGAGACACGCTTACTCCCTGGACAGGGACTCTTAAAACTGAGCAGAGGTGAGGCAATCATGTCCTAAGAAGTCCTCCTGAGTGACCACAATGACACGGAGGGACTGTACAACAGGATCTCACGCGATTCGTACCTCACCCTGCAGAATAAACTGACATAAACCCTAGATCGGGAGCTCGCCCGTGGTCTTGTTGAGTCCTGCATGGATATTGAACGAGATCCAACACAAATAATCTCCACTTCTTCCTGGAGAACGCTACAAATGAGTCAAAGTAAAATGTAAATTCAATCTAATTTGTGCACTTTGGTCATTTCAGTTCTCGTCGTGTTCTTTCACATATCCATCTCAAGGATTTAGAGAGCTGGAGAATTTACACGTGCATGAATTTAACTTTGCAAACTTCTGCACCATGACGTGAAGCAGAACCAGATTCACGCTGAGAATCATGTTCTCCTTCGGGTCCTGTTAAAGTCCACCTCTGGCCTCCCTAATGAGCCTCATACCCATGAGTACACTGGTCTGTATGCCTTGGCTTTGTTTTCGTGCTCAGTCTAAACTGCTCTCATAGCCGGTCTGATTTCACCTTGCAGCGCTCATCAGCCCAAACCACAAAAGCATTCACACTTTTGCTGATATGCATTTTGGACAGGATGTTGATAATCTGCTGACAAATAATGCAAATCCCACAGCAGCTATGTATTCAAACTGGCTCCTCGTGGGTTGAATAGGTTGGACGGCATGTGACCTCTGAAGATTCAAAGGGACTTCTTTTGTTAATAAAATGTAAAAAGACAAATTGTAAAAGCAGCATTGAATGGTTCGTGTGGAGAATTGTGTACAGTGACCAGTTACTGAAACCAGTCACATGGGTAACCGTTTCTAAAAAGGTTCTAAGTATTCGTCTTAATCCCAGCATTATACCACAGCGGTGCTGAATTCTTGAATCTGATTGGTCAGAAGGTGTTAAGTTACATTAATTTACAAAACAAGCATCTTTGACTTATATGTTGGACAGAATTGAAGTCTAACAAAAATACACTTCATTTAACAATGAGAAATGGTGTTCTGATGAAGCATTTACGAAAGGGGAATTTGATCTGTGTCAGTGCTTTGACACAAAGCTGGCCTTTTAAGTTTCATGCCATAAGAAAGTCTTCCAGATGAAGGGCATGCATGTTGCATTTTCTGTTATTTGACAAGCTGCAGATTTTCTTATTATTACCTTCAAGAGAGGAAAAAAGAAGCTGGTAATGGAACCACTGTTTATAGTTGCTCTAATATAAGCGCAGTCTCACACCAAGAAGGTCCTGGGTTCGATCGACCTGGGTGCCTTTCTGTGTGGAGTGTGCATATTCTCCACATGCCCATGTGGGTTTCCTCCGGGCACTCTGGTTTCCTCCCACGGTTCGGAAACATGCACATTAGGTGGATTGGCTACTCTAAATTTCCCATAGATGAGAGAGTTCATGGCCTGTGCGCCCAGCCAGTGAGGTGGCATTATTCCATGGCTAAAACAGCATTGTGGAAGGAATCTCCTTCCAGCAGAGCCAAAGTCTGGTCAGTCCAGGTGATCCAGGTGATAATATAAGTGATAACGCGAATTAAGGTGTTTCACAAATGCTCCACAACACTAAATATTTTTAAACAATAAATGGATAAAAATTACAATGTGTCATTCTTTAATAAATTTTAAAAAATATCAAATGGTTGGCAATTTGCCAGCCAAGCACAACTCTTAGTGGTGCTTTATTCCTTACTTAAGCCATTACGCTCCATTTGAAGCAACTGACATCTGATATGTCTCTACCCAGATAGAAACAGATGTAGACATGTCATTACATTACATTACATTAGCAATATTTGCCAGACGTCCTTATCCAGAGCAACTTCCATTTATCTCATTATTATGAAACTGAGCAGTTGAGAGTTAAGGGCCCAGCGGTGACAGTTTGGTGGTTCCTTAAACCCTGAGCTAACACTGCCCATGTCACGTTGATTTGGTAATAATAGTGTTGTCATTTCTCACTTTAAAAACAGTTGAAGAGACTGTATAAATAAAAGCTTGCTACAGAAACAAACAAATAGATTGCAAATACAGGAAATACAGGAAACATTGTCTAATATGCTCATATAAGTGCAACCCTACCATATTGTTAGCACTGCTCTGCTCCCAAATAATAACTGGTCACTGTGGTCCTATGGTATTCCTTATCTATTGATACATAGATGTGGTACGGGGGGGGACAAACTCTTTGTGTTTATGAAGAGATGTACTACAGTCACTAATTAGCTCAATATATTATCTGGGTCACAAATCATTCTAGTACTACCATGTCATTGTCATTGTGGTAAATGGTAAAATACCCAAATGATATGTATCTGGTCAGTGGTTGTCTTATGGTGGTCTCTTTGCTTTTATGGGCAGGACATTTGTGTGGTAATCATGTGTGAAAAAAAATGAAACAATAAGTCATAGTCTCTACACTTCTGGGAAGGTTTTCCACTAGATTTGGTGCATGGCAGTGGGAACTTCGCCATTCAGTCACAGGGCATTAGAGAGGTCAGGCGAGGAGGTCTGAGCAGAACTTGGAGAAATTTAATTTCATCCCAAAGGTGTTGTTGAGTAGAGTTGAAGTAGGGTTCTTTGACGTCTTTGACACCGACCTCGGTACACCATGTATTCATGGATCTTGCTTTGTACACAGGGATACTGTCATACTGGAGCATGTTTGAGCCCCTTAATTTGCAGCAGAGGTTGGCTTAGTGGTTAGCACTGTCGCCTCACAGCAAGAAGGTCCTAGGTTTGGTCCTCAGGTCGGCCTGTGTGCCTTTCGGTGTGGAGTTTGCATGTCCCCTGTGTGGGTTTCCTCCAGGTACTGCTGTTTCCCTCACTCCAAAGATATCCATCGCCTACGCTGCCATGGTCCACCTCATACTCTGAAGTGGACTGGCTACTCTAAATTGCCCATAGATGAGAAAGGTCATCTGTCTCTGTGTGTTGGCTCTGTGGTGGACTGGCAACCTGCCCAGGGTGGCTCCGGTGCCCTGCGACCCTGTGTGGACTGGCGACCTGCCTTGCGTGTACCCTACCTCTCACCCGAAATCAGCTGAGAGGCGACCTGCCCCGGATAGCTCCGGTGCCCTGCGACCCTGTGTGGACTGGCAACCTGCCTCAGGTGTACCCTACAACTCATCCGAAGTCAGCTGAGAGGCGAACCTGCCCCGAGTGGCTCCAGTGCCCTGTGACCCTGTACGGACTGGCGACCTGCCTCGGGTGTACCCTGCCTCTCACCCAAAGTCAGCTGAGATTGGCTCCAGCTCCATGCGACCCTGTGTAGAATAAAAGAACCTTGGAAATGGATGGATGGATGGAATTTGCAACAGAGGGAAACCTTGAAAGCTTCAAGACATTCTGCACAACTGTGTGCTTTCATATGCGTGGCAACAGGCTAGGGAAGGTGCACATATGGGTGTGATAACCAACTACTTTGTGTACCTGAAAAAATTGCCCAGTGATTGAATATGGCATGAAGAGGACAACTAAATGCAAATTGTCTTTCAGTACCTGTAGCAGGTTACACTTGGGACGGTACATTGCACGTTGGGGGTGGGGGGGCGTGGATTCACCCCTTGGTGAATCAAAGAACAGCACTTTGGAGTCTTTTTTTCATATAATAAATATTCCTGTATTTATTCATATAAACGTGTTTATTCCGTTCTATAACAGAACCGATGTCAAAAACGAGTTTTGTACACCCCTATAACAAGCCCTGACGCTGAATCGAAGTGACTTTCAGAGCATTGGCTGCCAGTTTGTTTGGAACGAACCAACTGGGTTTTAGAGGGGGGTGCGTTTTAGCTGTTAGCTACAGCTAGCACTGGTACAAACGGCGCAGGCAAAGCGGCGTCATAACTTTGAGCTCCGGCGCCTGTCTTGTATGCACATTTGTGGGGGGGGAATCCTCAAGTTATTATTTTTTTCCTATAAATAAAACAAAACAACAGGTAACGCTTATTTCGTACAGAAACCAGACCGGGGTGTTGTGTTTAGCTGCGCGGGGAATGATATGTTTGGCTAGCTAGCTCCTCAGTGTTAGCACAGCAGGTAGCGTTTCGAGGGAGTTTACGGTTAAATTAGCTAGCGTTAGCGGTAGGTACACGATTATATGTGCATTTGATAACGTTAACTGTGTTGCTGGTCGTAAATATCATAACGTAGTTGTTAATTAGAGAGGTAAGTTTAAAAAGTCTAGTTTAGCAGCACATAACCCAGCCTTCAGAAATAGCTAGCTCAGCTAATTAGCTCCAAACAGGGCTTCTTCCAGTGTAAAGCTCTACATTGAATGAGGCAGCACTCATTGTTACAGCAGAAATGACTTTCTTTTGGGAATTATGATAAAAGGCTGGATGGCATTTTGATAAATGTTGCATGTCTGGTTGCAACTGTTTAATATTTTATTTATTTTATGTTATTGGTTGTATAGTATGAGCAGAATCAGAGTTAGTATAGAATATAATATAGTTATATGAATGTAATAAATATGATAAGAATAATCTACCTTACTATACATTAAATTGATATAAATATATCTGCAAGTACTGTGTATATAGAGAGTAACTTCCACCCATGGGTTGTGTGAAAATGAAACTTTTTATTTTAAAAATAAATAAATAGCAATAAATAATAACAATAATAGTAATAATAATAATAATGGAATGTGGGCGTTTGCTACAAGGTAAGAATCCAACGCTGAAGGTGAAAAATCTGAGAAAAAACTATTTAAAAAGTCCAATAGCAAAAAAGTTTACGATCTCCAGACTTGATTGAAAGAAAGCAGTGTCCAAAAAGCTGCCCGAATGATCTGAAACAGCTCAGATATTGTTATATAAAAGTTATAAGAGAATACATTGCATCCAGAAATGGATGTTTTCATGCACTTTTTATAACTGCTATAAATCGATATTTTTTTGCCGTCTTTTCTTTGTCAGTTGTAGATTGAAGATCTAGATTGAAGGATAAGTTGAACGATTGATTGATGGATCGATAATGTTCTCTCTCTCTCTCTGTGCCACTGCAGCAGCCGTGCCCCGCCGCGTGTCGACCCCCAGCGGAGCTGTCATGTGGCAGGAGGCCCGCAAACATGAGCGCAAGTTGCGCGGTATGATGGTGGACTACAAGCGCCGTGGGGAACGACGGCGGGAATACTACGAGAAAATTGTAGGCAGAGATCACACTCTTCACTCATAACTCTTACCATACTAGCTATATTATGCATAAAAGTAAAACTAGTTTTAGTATTCTATCGAATAGTTTCCTCGACCTTTCATTTTTGGTTTATCCACATGATAATAGAACATCTTCTTTCAGACATGACAATATCCAAACATCAAGCAATGAATGATCATACAGAATCAGACCCATAACCATTGACAGCGTGTTTAATTTGCAGTGCTGCTGCTTTAGTAAAGCATTGGTGTAAAAGAGGCAGCTGGTATGTCTTCTCATGCATCCTTGTGCCCAGGACGTGATCTGTAAAAGAAATGTAAAGGGGGTTTGTTGCTGTTTATTGACATGTTACATTCCGTGTCCTTGCCACACTGCAGAAAAAGGACCCAGCTCAGTTCCTGCAGGTTCACGGCCGTGCCTATAAAATCCACCTCGATCCGGCTGTAGCCTTGGCTGCCGAGAGTCCAGCCAACATGTGAGTTACTCGTGCCTGTCATCTTCACCTGGACTTTGTATTATGTTAGGTTTTTTTTTAGCGTTTATAGTAGCCGAAGTCGTCTGGGATGTGAAGATTGTGTGTCTGTCCAGTCAGTGTTTTTATACAGGGTAGACCATGAAAAAGTAGCCCGCCTCCAGCGATAGGAAGATAAGGTGAATGAGCAACTAGATTGTTTTTATTCACTTGAACAAAAGTCACAACAGATGCTAAAAATGGGCCTCATTCACGTCGGTGCACCTACACATGTGGCATCAGACTGAGAGAAAGGGGCTACGGCCTCTTCTAAAGAGCCTGGCACCGATACTGGAGGCGGGCTACTTTTTCATGGCCCACCCTGTACGGACTTCACCAGTCTTCTCTTATTCAACGAACAGGCTCATGCTACTTGTACCGTGTCTGTTTACTGTTAATTAGCATTCGTGGTTGACTTAGAATCTGAACGCATGGTTCAGTATGTTTAGAGAAAAAGAAAGATGCTTCCCAAATGCTTTGTTTTATGTGTGAAGCATGAAGAAAACCCCACAGCTCGACTTTTCTCGAGCATGCAAACACTGTGTTTTCAGACTTATTAAAAAGGATAATCCGTTTGACCGAGTCATGCCCGATAAATTTTCTTTTATTGTTGTCTGTGTCTGTATTATACCCTTAAGTCGCTAACGAGTTTGTTGTAATGTAGTATGTTTTTCGCTACCAAATATTATCTGGGCAACCAAAGCATGGAGCTGGGTAGCACACTGGAGATTTTAGCTAACAAATGTATAAATTTGTCCACCCCTTTATAGAGCAGACACCATGGAGATATATGTACCGGTACTTGAATCCAGTCGCTGTTTTCTTTTCAGGATGCCTTGGCAGGGTGACACCAACAATATGATCGACAGGTTCGATGTGAGGGCGCACTTGGATTACATTCCCACTTATACACCTACTCTGATGAGCAGCACGTAAGTCTCTGAGAAAATTTCTGTGCTTTGTGTGATGATTTAGAATTGTCCGGTTACCGGGATGTGCTTCTTTTTAAATAAGTTTAAAAACCTCTCAAACAGCATGGGGAGTGCATGAGCCTCTGATTACTGTACAGTTATCATAGTCAGAGGAGTCATCTCGAAGTGTCTAAAGTGAAGAGTTGGCCCCAAGCTTACAGTGCCTTACACTAAATAAATAAATAAATCTACATACGATTGTAATTTCTTGGCTGAATAATGCAGTAACTCGGACTCAGCAGACTTCGTTTTCAAGGTTTTGTAACCGAGTCGAAGCTGTGAGCTGCTTAGTGAACACTGTCACGCACACTACTTCAAATGAAAAGCATTGTAAACATATTACATCTAGGACTGTAAAGTTCACCCAGCTCTCAGCAATGCACAATTCTCTAAACTTTCTTTGAATGTACAGTGTTTTGTTCTCAGCTGAATGAATAAGTGTTCTTGATGCAGGACTCCAGAGCAGGAGGGTGAGGAGAGGAAGTGTAATTATGAACGTTACCGAGGCCTGGTGCAGAACGACTTCGCTAACAGTGAGTGAGGCTTTCTGTGGGCTTGAGCGCAACACAGTTGTGCAGGAATAGAGATCCGTTGGGAACTGTGTTTTGTGAATGAATGTTGTCTTTTTGTAGTCTCTGAGGAGCAGTGTTTGTATCAAATATATGTGGACGAGCTGTACGGAGGCCTGCAGAAACCGAACGAGGACGAAAAGAAAAAGTAAGTCCATCTCGGTACAGCTGACTGACGGGAGGGCAGTCGTATTTAAATCTGATGAGAATCAGTTTGTTTCTTTGTTTTAATGTATCTTTAAGGCTTGCTGAAAAGAAGGCTCAGATCGGCTACACGTACGAGGACAGTACAGTCACAGAAACCGATGCACGGTCCGATAAAGGGGATGAGGACAACTCGGAGAACAGCGAGTCTGAGGAGGATGAAGTCATCCCTGACATTGGTGTGTGTTTTTTTTTTGTTTGTTTTTTGTTTTTTAATGCACTCATTGGTTGAAGACCATAGTTTTATATTAAACGACGCAAAGAAACAATAAGCTGAATTTCAGGAAACACTGGGCAAAGTACTGGAAACTGAAACCTAATTTGTTTTCTTTCTTTTATTTATTTGCTCGAGTTCTTAAGCCATTGTACAAGCATTGTACATTGGTTAAGCCATTGTACAAACAGGTAAATGAATTTAAATTTTAAGTTAAGCCCAGAAATTCCTGAATTCTTGTGAATCAAGCAAAATGTTTGGAGGTATGCACAGGAGTGGCATTCATTCATTCATTCATTTAAAACAGCATTCCTGCTGACTTCCACATCAGTTTTGTCCAGTTCCACACACTGAAGCGCAGTGAATCTAATCAGGACATAACAGATACTCGAGATGAGTAAATGCAGAAAATGTCATGCAGCACAAATTCGTTCCAATATTAATCTTTGTTCTGCAAGCTTCATGTCTGACCACCTGCTCTCATGTGAATGAAAGGAAAATCCACCCCCCCACCCCCCCCCCCTTTTTTTTGTGTGCGCGCGCGTGTGTGTTTTTTGCACAGTGTCTATGTACCGGGTTGTTAAACTGTTCGTTTTTCTTCGTTAATCCAAAACTCTTTGTTCAGCATCTTGTTGCCATTTTATTTGAAAACAATTTGAAAACCAATTTTATTTAAAAAAAAAAAAGAGGTAAACGGCATTCTCTGCACCTAAATTTGCCTTGTCATTGCTTGGTTGATGCTTTGCAATGTTTACAGTTTGAATGCTTGCTTGTACAGTTAATCCTTGCATTAACGGACTAATTGGGGGAAGAGGTTGTCAGTTGACTTGAACAGACTGATGATATGAAGTGTTTTAGTGTCGGCGGTTAAAATAATGGAAATCCAAGGGAAAAACACCACTAAGGTCTATAAAAGTGCTACCCAAGTACTGTACACATGACAAGCAGTGTAATGACCAACATAAATAGGTAAGTACATTGAGAAAACATTGAGATGAAAAACACCAAATAATCGCCGAAAAAAACAGTAGAGCTTCACAACGACCACAGCTCAACCGACGCTTGTAAGCAACTAGTAGCATGCACACCACTGCCACCTAGCGGAAAATTGCTGAACTACTGGACTCAGTTCACAACACCTGGGATTTTTAAACTTTCATACCGGACATTCTGGCTAATGGAGTATGTATTCAGACCAGCGGATTTTGTCCATTGCATCCTATATCCATTAATGCGGTGTCTGTAGTTGAGAGGATAGACTGTACTTGATCAGTAACTCTTGCAAACAGTCACACAACTCACAAATCTCATTTGGGTTTCTACGTCAAATGTGCAAGTGCACCCAGATGGACTGATTTGTGGGTGCCCTTTTGCCAAGTTATTTTATTTTTCGCTAAATCTTCATTGTGTGAACATTTCAGTACATATATAGTTAGATCTGAAGTATTACATTCGGAATACTCAAGTGTGTGTTCGCGGTCTTGTTTTCTAGATGTTGAGGTGGATGTGGACGAACTGAACCCAGAGCAGGTGACGGAGCTGAACAAGATGGCCACCCCTTATGGCATGGCGGAAGGAGACTTTGTCTGGTCTGTTTGTTGTCGACATTTTATCTAAATCACTTTTTTTTTTTTTTTTTTACATTTTGGTCCGATCTCCCCTAGCACTGCACGTGCGGGTTTTCCTGTTTCATCACACCTGATGCAAATCATTACCTTAAGAAATCCTTGATCAGTGGAATGACATGTTAGAGCTGGGAAGTACTGATACAGAGATCCTTGGTGGAGTTATTGATAAGATACAACAGTGAAGTGGAACGGTGTGCATGTGGCAGGCCGATTAACCGACATGCTTTTGTGGCAGGATGTTGAGAAAGGACAAGGAGGAAGTGGAGGCCATAAAGCATGCCAAAGCGCTGGAGGCCGAGAAAGCTATGTACTCGGTAAGAGTGTAACCAGTTATTCTACTAGTGACACTTGGGAGGCCCACTTGGTGTTTTTGTGTGTATGTGCATCTGGCAGATAGCCAGTTTGTGTTGCTGAGATGATTTCTAAACCTCTGTGGGTGTGTGGGTGTGTGTGTGTCAGGGTCGGCGTTCCCGCAGACAGAGGCGAGAGTTCAGAGAAAAGTATATGAAAGGCAGACAGATCAGCCCTCCCAGGTAAGTCAGTATAAGCATTTCATCACCAGCATCAAAGCTTTACCAATGTCACACGTTTTCCTACGCTTCACTTTACACTTCATGCTGAATTACAGTTATGCCAGACGAGACAGTCCAACCTACGACCCCTACAAGCGGTGAGTGTAAGGATGTGTTCATTTACCCACAGTACAGGGCCTTGGCTGTAGAACTGCTCTTTTATTCCTCTCTTTTCTTTCCCCTCTCGCACCTGCGACAGGCCCCAGTCCGAGTCAAGTTCAGATTCCCGTTCTCGCTCACGTTCCCCAGGCAACGATAAGATCACTTTCATCACCAGCTTTGGGGGCAGCGACGAAGAGGGCACTGCAGCTGCACAAGCCCCAGCTACTGCCCAGTCAACGCACACTTCCTCCAACGCTGCAGGTCATAGCAGGGGTTCCCGGTCGGTAACTTCCCTTTTCTGCTTCCCCCTGGCTTTCTGTTGGATGTTTTCTCCTGTCCGTTTTACGTGTGCTGCACCGTGATATCGTTTGAGTGGTTTTGTTAAGATCAGGTCACAAGCTTAGCTTGGGTTTTGTTTGGTGCACTCACACAGCTAAACTGTGTGTAAGTACTTGAACAAGTAATTGCAGAAATACAGGCAGAGCAGAATCTGTGGTACAGGACTATGGCACAGATACACTATATGCCCAAAAATATGTGGCCATCTGATCATTTTGTCCTTATGTGAGCCTTCCCCGAACTGTTACCATAAAGTCAGAAGCACGCAATTGTATAGAATATCTTTTTATGACGTAGCTTTAAGATTTGCTGGACCTTCACTGGAACTAAGGGGCCCAAAACTTGATCCAGCAGGACGGTGATCCTGGTCGCTAAGGTCGGAGTGGAAGAACTCCCATTTCCTGCACAGAGTTCTGAGCTCAACCCCACTAAACACCTTTGGGATAAACCGAAATGCAGACCACACTCCTGACCACCTTGTCAGACATCAGTGCCTGGTCTCACTAAGTGCTTGTGGCTGAATCCCCCCAGCTACCATCCAAAATCTGTTTGAATGCCTTCCCAGATGAGTGGAGGCAGTGATGAGAGAAAAAGGTTACTGAACCTGAAATGAGATTTGAAAGCACATATGGGTATGATGGGAGGTGATGCTTTTGGCCATATAGTGTATTAGGAAGCTGTCTATATTGATTGACCCATGTAAAGGCTAAAACTACAATAATAAAGGAACTAAACTGGTGAACCTTCTGACACAGCACTTTAATCCAAGCCATTTAATCGATTCTTGAGAAGTTTATAGCGTTTAGAATGGTACAGAGTATGTGTTTTTGAGCTGTTTTGCCATGGTAGTCTATAATAACTTTGCATGTTGGTGTTTTTATGTCTGTCCAGAAGGAGACGTTCGTCCTCCAGCCGCTCATCATCTTCCTCACGTTCTTCCTCACGCCGCTCATCCCGCTCTTCTTCGCGGTCGCGGCGTGGTAGACGTGCACGTGGAGGGCGTGATAGAGATGGACGGCGTTCCCGATCCCGCTCGCACTCCCGCCACCGCTCGCACTCTCGGTCGTGGCAACGTGGAAGACGAGGAAGCAGCTCTAGGAGACGCTACGAGAGAACACGCTCTCGCTCCACAGACAGGGACAGAGACAGAGGACGGCACTACCCGTCGCGCAGAAGAACCAGGTGAATTGGATGATTGATCGCATGATAAGTGAACGTGCATGAAAAAACAGGGGTTTTGTACACCTAAGCACAGTTTACCAAAGAGAAAGTTACACAGGTGAAAAAGAAATGCAGACCGATAGGTATTCGTACATCCACCACATGGGTTTCTTTGCATTAACACATGCAAATTAAATGAAGGATTTGCAATAATTATGATCATGATTGTGGCAGTTAATTGCTAATGGGAAAGCCACAGATCAGTGTATAATCACATTGCATCTTTGGAGCTTGGCAATTAACCCATTCACTATTCACTAGCCATTTTTCTTACCACAGGTAAAAATGTAAAAACAATGAGAGAGATAACAGTGCACTGAATACCGGATTTATCTGATCGAAATCCATGTGGTGACTTTAATCTGATTGAGTAATACTGTTTACATGACTGCTTATGTGCTGCGATAGGTGATGATCAGATTATTTATATCGGTCTGCCGTATATATCTCTGCCATCCATTTGTGCACTAGTCATGTTCATGACAGGAAGATGTTTCTGACACTTATTTTCCAAGAAAGCAGTCTTGACCTACTCGGTTAAGGTTGTCAGCAAACTAAGGTACTGCCTTTTTTCCCCCAAAGATGTTTTTCAGTGCACAGTCTCTTTCTTTTTGTAGGTCCCGGTCTCGTTCTCGCTCAGGTGACCGCGGTCGCCGTGGTGGCCGGAGTTCTGGGTACAGGAGAGGTGCTAGCAGCAGCCGAAGCCCATCTCGTTCACTTCCTGTCAGTCGCAGCCCCTCCCCTTCCTCTCGTTCTGCCCAGCCCGCCACCACTACTGTACCTGACAAACAGAGAAAGTGAGTCATGTCCGTAGTACACTGCATATTGAAGTCATTTTATTTTAGACTCTAACAGTATGTACATTGCTTTATTAAAAAACAGATGAACAGAATTGAAATTATTTAAATTTGGGGCTGATGCTTTTTAGGCCACGAATAACAATCTTTCTCATGTGTCTTTCCTGCTCTGTTTTTCAGGCCTGAAACTCCGGGTGGTAAAGAGACGGGAGCTGCCAAAGTCAGTAAGAATTTGATATGGCTCATTTTGTTGCTAAAGACCACGCCTCCCTCACTCCTGACAGGCCGATACAGTTGTCAATCAGTTCTGAGGCGCAAGCCCGCCCACCCACCTCATTCAATCCTGGCTCCTCAGAGAGCTTCCGATCTCATTTGACATGTCATTAGATTAGCTGTCTCCATGGTGATCAGCTCTGCCAGTGCACCAGGCGACCACGGTGCCCTCTGTTTCCAGAACACAGTGGTCTTTTCAAGGGCACCTATTTCTGTACTTGTCTTAACCCTCATTATGCATATTGTGTAAGAGAGAGAGAGTGTGTGAGAGATACATGAATCTTAATATAAACACAAAAAGAGTGCGTGTGTGTGTGTGTGTGTGTGTGTGTGTGTTTATATGTTTTCATCCTGTGTAAATGTGGAAAGAGAAGTGTTTTGTTAAAGATCTCTGTGAGAGAGCCCAGGTGCTCTGACTTCAGCAGTGCGGCATGCTGGGACAGGCAGTGCAACACTACTCTTACTTTCCTGCATGCATACACATGTTCACATTGTCCTTGTTTCTGAAGTCTCACAGTTAAATTGTATGATGAGAGCAAAAAAAAAAAAGATAAAGATGTTTTTCTTGTTGACCGCTAAAGTGAAAGAAAGGCTAAATCAGCCACTCCCTTACACACCCACACCACTGAAATACTGGTGGCTTAAAGAAGACCCATACTGTTGTAAATCCACTGCTGCTATAGTACAGCTGTTTTACATGTACAGCATGTGATCTAAACACACTCCCACTATCTCCTAATGTGTGCTGGAACAAATCTGAGTGGAAAATGCATACAGTTTGAGGGTAATGATTAAATATCTGTGCCCCTATATGTAAGCCCTGTTGTAGAATTCCAATCCCCCTGCGTATCCTGAGACATCCTCCGGCATCGTGTCCTAATAACAGCATGTCCCTTACAGCCCAAGATGACCCCCCAAGAGAAGCTGAAGCTCCGCATGCAGAAGGCTCTCAACAAGCAATGTGAGTCTTGTACCGTTTGTTTTCATGTTGTTGCCTTGCTCCTGATATCACCCGAGACATGTTTGATGTACAGAATCAGCTTCTTTACTTGGCACTGAAGCGTTCAGTCTAGTGTAAATGAAAAGTAAGAGTAGTTATAGCCTCCGATTCAGCAGTGTGTAAACCGCAAGACAAATCATCACACACCTCGCCAGTTAAATGTCATCATTTATCGTAGTTGTAGCACAATTAGATCATAACATGTTCAAGGAAATGGCAGCCAAGTGACAGCAGGTAACATTGCTGCCTTATGGTTCCAGAGAGCTCAGGTTGATCCTGAGTTCAGGTTGTTGTCTGTGTGCAGTTTCACGTTCTCATGTTCACACAAGTTATCAGTCGGTGGATGTAAATTGACAAATAAGAATGAATGAAACTCATTCAATTTTGTCCAGTCTTACAAATCCATGTTACAAATCCATGTAAGTCTTCGGGCTGCACTTCCAGCCAGAGTCTGATGCTAAGGTAGTGTGTTTACCAAACTGTGTGCTAAAAAAAAAAAAGTTGCAATGGTTGCAACATCCTTTTGCCTTCTAATTTTGGACATGAGTGTCATACAGTGTCAGAAACCACATATGCATGTATGCTCACGCAATCAATGCGGTTTGAGGTGAGCATTTTAGCATTTTGACTTTTTAGGCATGTAGTCTACCCTGTGTTAAACTGGCATCTGCAAGCTTCTTTCACTTGTTGGGCCTCATAGCGCTATTGCAAAACTTAAAAACGGAGCTTAATATTTTAGCCCAGCTACTCTATTTGGGTTAAGTGGAGACTGAAAATGTAATAAAGTGTAGCTATGAGTTTTGGAGTTCGTTGTCCTTAGTTAGCTGTCCTAGAAATTGATGGATATCATGTCTCATGTAGGAAAGGGAGACTAAACAGAAAACTTTTGCATATACCAAAAATAGATTTTATGTTTCAGTATCTCAGTGCTTCAGTACTTGTCCAGAGCATCGCATGTTCAGGTTCTCATGCCACAGAGTAATTACAGTCGTCTGTACATGTAGAGAATTCCGTATGCAGAGCGTGTGTGTGTTTGTTTGTCATCATCATACCACATTTCTAAAACTAAAGACTCAGTCAACATTGAATGTATTAAGCTCTCGTACTGTGTTTGTAACTCCGCAGCCAAGGCGGATAAGAAGGCAGCACAGATCAAAATTCAGCAGCAGGAACACAAGCGGCAGGTGAGTATCTGGTGCTCGTCTATTTTACATAACTCTCATTGGAGAACCCAGAGACTGATGGATTTCTATCATACACTAATTCCTTTTTTTTTCCTGTTTAGGAAAGAGAAGGAGTGCTGAGAGCTATGGCACGCAAAATTCGCATGAAGTAAGATGTCTTTCTTGATAAAAGGGTAAACCTGCGTTCACGCAAGCAAGTAACAAGCTGCTCGTGTCTCCTGTTTGTGTTTTGCGAGTGTGTACTGTTAGGACTGTGTTACAGGGTAGGACCGAAATGGTAGTAGCGTGTAAATAGCTTTGTATGGCTTGGTAAAAATAAATGAATGAATACACTGTTCAGGGAGAAAATTGTTTGGTTGTTTGATTTACATTTTGCTTACGTGCGCAGCATTATGGTAGCTTCACTAGGAGATTAGAAAAGCTGTCTATAACTGTATTAGGACTTATGTACCGAAAGATCTCTGCCACTTCCTTCCAGGCTTTGTTTTTCATGTAAAGAGAGGTCATTTATGACAGGATGAGAAACCATGGTTATAGGTTTTTCTTCCATTTTTGCATGTTAAAGAGTACACAGGAACTAATTAAAGGTAGGAACTAAAGTCAAGTGGGGAACTGAAGAAACATCCGACCACACGCCATAGGATTGTCCGGAGGAATCATTTGAGCCAGTTGATGTCAGTTTTTTTCGCTTTGTCACGTCTTCAGTAATTTGCATTCAAATTGTGGTTTTATGTCGCACTTGTATATGGACAGTTGTCTTGTTGCTGGAGTGAACGTAGGTTTAGATGGCTGTTTTCAACATCTCAAGGTGACTGTGTAATCTGACTGGCATTGTTGGTTGTAGGGAACGAGAACGACGAGAGAAGGAGAGGGACGAGTGGGAAAGGCAGTATGGCCGTCAGAGTCGTTCGCCCTCACCCAATTCCAAATACAGTGAGTTATTCCACACACTACTAACTGTGGCCATATTCTCAGAGTATTGGGTGACCCTGCAGCGTTCTGTCTCGCCAAAGAACTATGTGCGTTTATTATAAATTATTATAGTCCTAAATGTTTTGTCCTTACAGGTCGGGATTATGGCTCATACAGAAGGTATCGGAAGTCAGACTCTGATTTTTAAAATAAATAAATAAATGCAAAATAACAGTTGGACATTATGGAGCTTTGTATTTTAATGAGCTAAACTCGGTTTCTCCTTTTTTTTCCCCCTGCAGGAGGTCCCGTTCCAGATCACGGAGTCCATACTATCGATACTGATCATGAGCCCATCACTGTGAGACAGCAGTGGATTTAGGAAAAAGAACATGCAGACTGTTTAAGGCACATATATGGAAAGAAATCTGAAAGGTAGTTGGGAGTAATCTGGTTCCTGCCTGACACCGTATTCAAAGGCCAGTCTACCCTGTGGTATAAACGAATGTCCGATTTCAGGAGAAACGCACATTTTCCTCCCTCGTCCTGTTGTGTTTCAAAGCCTACAGCGATACCTTAACTTAAAGAATATTCTCCTAACGTAGGAAAAGTCAACGTATGAATGTGAATCGCTTTCGCAGAGAAGTTAGCTGTAAATAGGATCCGTTCAGTCCAGTGTGTGTCCTTGTACATGAATCTTCCCATCAAAGAAATGAGAAATGCAAATGAAAGGCCCATGCTCACCTTTGTATATATTATGTTCATAAAAGAATGTCTCTGAAAATTCATGAACACTTCAAATCTGTGGTTGGGAAAATTTCCCTCACACACTGTAAATACAGCTCAGTCTGCCATCAGCGCTGTTTTACCCAGAATAGACTGCAATATGATCAAGATCGAAATGCTCTAATAAAATGCTTCCAAATTATGACGCATCTCCCTGTAGACTGTCATTGCTTTCTTGAATTTCTCAAATCTCTTACCTCTGTCTGCTTTTTTTTTTTTTTCTATTAATGCAAGAAATTAGTTTATTTATTCTTTGCTTAATGTTTTATTGCCCTGGGGTTTTATTTGCCACCAGATGGCGTAGTCCAGCATTCAAAATACTGCCTTAAACTGTGAACCATGGTTCATGATCTCCTGAGATAGCAGTGGAGACTTTCTTGCTCTTCTCCCCCAAATCAAAAGTGTATTACAATAAAAGATGTAAATGTGTGGTAGTAGGCTGAAAACAAAATAAATACAAGTTGTACTGGTTTGGTTTCGAAATCAGGCGGACAGTAAAAACAGCATGCACACACACACACACCTGTCTTTGGGCGACCTCGATAAACCCACTTCCTCCTCACCCACATCCTTTAGCCAGTAGAAGCACTTTATTGGTGTAAGCCAGTGCTTCTGTGCCTCATCAAAACAACCATTAGTTTTGTTTGAGAGACACATAACGAGCCCAGCTACGTGTTTGGATCCACTTGATTGGTACAGTTATGATTTATGACCTCCATTTAAATAAATAATAGTACCATAAACACGAATAAATAAAAGTAGCTGCTTTTTTTTTTCAGCTTGCATTTCAAAATTCATAACTAAGCCGAAGTCATATCTCCGGCATCTGAATGATAAACCTATCCACGTGTAAGCCAGACTAAACCATTTGCACCTTTAACAGGGGGAGACCCCCCCCAAGAAATTTTTTTGGATCCAAACTTTTTTCCCACAAAACATATTTACTCATTCTTATCATCTGACCAAGGGCTATAACTCTCAGCAGTTCTAACACAAGAAGAAAAAACACACAACAAATATATACCATGTTCCGTTATTCGGACGTCCCCGATTCTGATTTAATAATGTATATACTTTAGAGACATATCTAAAGGCCAGGGGGCGTGGTCAGGGTTTGAAGAAGCACGAACGGGCGTGTCGTATGATAATTGGGCCCCGCCTCCTTCTTTGGGCGACTGGCTGCCTGAACTTGAGCACTGACGGGCAGAAGGCTGCGACCGTGACCACAACCAGCGGAGATAAATCCACCAGCCTTACTGCCTAGTTCTGTCTGTCTGTTTGTACTGAGGGTTTTTTTTTTAATTATTCCTCCACTAACCTGTGAGTTTTATGACACCGTTTAAAGCGGTACCGTTCAGTCATTGGGGACTTCACACAGGTATTTAAGAGCGCCAGAAAGCCCGGGGAGTTGTGCCCGAAGAGCTGATCATGTCCAGGCGCAAACTTGGAAGCCGACCGCAACACCTGAGCGCCATTCAAGGTAAGCTGGGAAAACTTCAGCCCGTCTCACAGCGCACGCTCCTGAATCGCCATCAGCGGGAAACACGTGTACGGTGCAACAACAACAAAAAAAAAAAGGCTCCAGGTGTAAACACACAGAGGGGCACAGTGCGGGTGGTCACCTCCACCGGGTCAGGGAGCTTGTGTGCGCTTTAGTGAGCCATCACAAGGCCAGTCCACACGCCGGCTTCTGTGGGGTTCTACGGGCTGCTGGCACACTGAACCCTGCGCTGCAGAGTGATCGAGTGATGATGGCTTGTGATTTATGACACACATGACAAGTGTCAGAAAGTTGACTTGGCAGAAGGCGACTGAAAGTGTTTTATGCTGGGTGAAGTAAGCCGAGGTTGGGTAGAGTATATCTGATCATTCGAGGGCATAACTTTGTCTGTGTACCTTGGTCACTTCTCGTCCAGTGTGGAGAACCAACACGCCACACAACGCCACTTCACTTCCTTATTGCATCTTCATTACTCTCTCTATCTCTCTCTCTCTCTCTATCTCTCTCTCTCTGTGTGCGTGTGTGTGTGTTTCTAACATGGGCAGTTCATCTAAGTATTATTATTATTATTATTATACTTAATCATATATAAATGTGTATGTTTGTGTGTGTGTGTATATATTTAAAAATTTATTTTATTTTTACCCTTAGGAAGAACAGTGAGTTGATTTGATTCTTTAAAAAATAAATTGTTATTATTATTATTATTATTATTATTATTATTATTATTATTAAGACGTACTTCGGATGTGGTTGTGTTGATTAAGCACTCTGCCAGGAACAAGAGACAGCAATCAAAAACGTTTTAGTCTAAAACTATTGTTTATTAGTTAGCCCTCCCCCAACAGAGGTGCAAGGTTGCCAGGTTGAATCCTCCAATCTATGTTTTCAGTCCTGTGTACCTTTTTTTTTTTTTTTCTTTACAAGAAATCTCCATTCCAGCTGCATGCTAAGTCGGCTGAGATGGTTATGTTATCTAACACATAGCCCCCGTGTTCCGCAAATCATGTGCGAGCAAAATAGAGCGGCGAGGAATAGTGGTCAATCTGGCAACCGTGCGCGCCTTTACCTGACCGCAGGACGGTGCAGCCGCGCCTTGTGCGCAAAAGCAGCAGCAGCAGCAGCAGAAACAGGAAAGGTGACATTTCTGGGTAACCACGAGTGCGGTCCTGCCCATCCTCAGTGTTGTCTGTGCCTGCAGCGGGCACCAGGCAGGGCATCGTGTCCAGAAGTCCTCGAGGCAGGACCTGTGCTTCAAAATGTCACCTGTAAGAACCATTCTCCATCACAGCACACAGATGAGAGATGTTCCTCTTACTGAGAAAAGCAGTATTTGTAGGAGTCCACAGTTATAGTGCCCGTGGTCACAGCATGTTGCAAGATTGGGCTGAGCACAGGTTTATGTATTAACTTTTGTCCAATTCCAGTTCTTGCCCATGGTCACCAGTCCTGGAGCGCACTGTAAATCAGTTAACTGGAGCTCTGTATGCCAGTCTAGCTGATTTCTCTGCTCACTGACTTCTGACACAATTGCCCATCGCTGCTTGTCAGTGTCGTCCTAATTACACTGTCAACCAGTCAGTCCTGCTTGATTCAACTCGCCCTTTGGCTCTCGTGACAACTAAACAGCGCTCATGTGAAGCCTGGGAGCCACCTCGGTAAACGCCGAGAGCTTGTGAGGACATGTAAGAGGTGACTCGAGTGAGTGTTGTGTGTAAAGTGTCAACGAGCTGAAGCGGTTGGCAAGTGTCGACGCTGCGTGCAGTAGCTGAGTGAGAGTGTTTCCTGTCTGAAAGCAGGCCGAGTGGCAGAGACACAGGAAGTGGCCAGCATCTGCTGACCAGACAGTGTCCGACTGAGGGTGGCAGATAAGCACGCTCCACGGGCCTGTAGAGAAGCGAAAGTAACACATCACAAGAGAGCCAGAGACAAACGGGCAAGTTGAGGGCTGTGTGAAAGATGGGTTTAGGCTGAAGCGGGGTTGGGCAGGTCACTCGAAGCTTCAGGGCTACGCATGTGATTGTGATGTGAAAGAGAGACAGTTGATGGTTGTTTGAGAGTTCTTAAAGCACTTTATTGATCTACGATCTAGTGGAAATTGTCGTCTGGTGACTTGACCGTGTCCAGTAGTAATTTTGCGTTTCGAGCACCCAACAGTTCAATAGGATCACATTAGGGCTGTTTTGATATTGATACAACGACATACGAAAGACAGGATCGTGCTAATAGCTCAGTTTTACTGGAAGCCACACCTCTTTTCTTGGGACTGATGGGTACAAAAGCCCTGCCTCCTTTACTGTCACTTAAATGCATGGACAGACATGCCAGGCCAGTTTCACTTGGAATGACGATCACAGAAGCCACACATCCTTTACTAGAAATGAAGCCTGTTCACGAGGCAAGCCGTATGTCACATAATTTGCAACCGAAGTATGTGTACACGACTGCGGCAGGTCCCCTGTGGCGCTGGGAAAGTACACGATCTCAATGTCGTGATAAATTGGGTCAAAAAAAATTTTTTTTGAGAGCATTGAGGGTCAATATTGCACTACCACTCAACTCCCGTTGTTGGATCATTGGACATACGGCGTCATTTTTCTTTACCAATCGCACCACTTTTCCTCTTTCTCCTGGCACAATGCTAATTTAAATCTCAGCAACATGAAATCTCGTGAACCCCCTCATGTCTTCAAGTAGTTTTGACGTGTCACGCATCCCCCCCCATGCAGTTACCTAGAAGTTGCATGTGAAGGTGTGCTTTCACCTATTGCTACTTCCTCTTTCTCCTTCGGCTTGATTGATGGATGGACTGCAAATAGCTAAGAAGTTTGTTTTGGCCAGTTCTGATAAGATCTGCTTTGACAGCACAGAAGAGCCTGATGGAGCAAAGAGTATAAAAGTGAAATTCTGAAAGTATGAAAGAGGAACACACAGCGTGTATTGACGAATTGGGATTTCATTCACTTCCTGTCGAGGATCCTTGGTATTTGCAACCGTGAACCAGGAAGTTGAGTCGCCACTAAGGTGTTGTGAAAGATGAGGGGAGAAAAGTGTCCACCCATAACCCCTGTTTGTACTCTTGACCTTTCCTTCAGATGCCCCAGAGCTCAGCGTGACTTCCACCTCACCCTGCTCTCCTGATCACGACGCTGGAGGCAGCGATCTACTGACATGCGGTCAGTGTGGTCAGGCCTTCCCCCTGGCTCACATCCTCACCTTCATCCAGCACAAGCAGGGAGGATGTAGCAGCACTCGAGCTGGCCCCCTAGACCACACGCCTCCGTCTCCAGCCAATCACGCCTTCCGCCGCGGCCCGGGCGGGCAGCTGGAAACGGGTTACGTGGAGCTGAAGAGGACAACAGGCAGTCGCTGGGAGGAAGAGCCAGGTGTGAAGGCGGAGCCTAACCGAGCAGGTGAGTTCTGGGCATTAATTAATGTCAATCTTTTTATTGTCCTCCAGTTTAACGAACTTGTCCCCAGTCCGTCTCATTAGGCCGCCGTTGCTGCGGTGCAGAGGCCTCTGTGAGTTAGAGACGCTGACGCTAATTGTATGGAAGGGATAGGCAGTACGGTTACACACTCTCTCGCATAAACACACACACGCCCACGCACACACGCACGTTTGTACACGCCCCAGGGGGGTAAGGGTGAAGAGGCGAACACCTGAGCATCTCCTTGGCTCGGTCTCTCAGGTGAAATGTCCAGGTAAACAGTGCGCAGTCAGGCCATGCAAGTCCCAAAGTAGTATACACACACACACACACACACACACACACTGAATTCTCACTCAATAATGATGATCGTCAATTATAATATGGTACTTAAAGGAGTGGTTTGGTGAAAGAAATCAAATTAGCACTTTTTTTTTCCCTATTTAACCAAAGCAAGTTTGGTGTCCAAATTTTACTTCTTTAGTTTTTACACTTCAGTTAAAGGTCTAATGCAAATACCAAGAAACGACGGTCTGCCTAACTGAATTTTTTTCCTTATATCCATGCCCAAATCATCACTTGCTTGGACTACACTTGTTTGAAGTACCCGAACGCTTTAGTACAATCAGTTCAGATTTTCTCATTTAAGTTCAGGCTACAGTACTATCAGCTTTCCGGTTCCAAAGTTGGCCTTTGGAAGCCGGTGCCTAGGAGACGGTACGATACCAGGATGTAGTAAGGCTTAAAACGTATTGTCCAAGATGGATGCACTGCAACGATCATCTATATGGTTCATATGGTTTTGTTCATTTTTAATTTTACCCTAGGTTATACCTTGTGCTTAAAATAAGTAAATACATAAATAAATAAACAAACAAACAAATAAATAAATAAATCGAAATCAAGTCTGTGTGACATTTCCGGAGAACTGGATAGGATCCGGGTTGTTCTTCCCACGTCCACGTCGCTTTCCTCGGTGTTCTCTGGTTTCCACCGGTCTCCCAAAAAAAAAAAATGAAAGGGGGGGCAGCACTCGGTTGCCTCTAGAGGTGAACGAGTATGTGTGATGGACTGGTTGCCATGTTATATTCCTGCAGTTAATGTGAATGAATGAATGAATGAATGAATGAATGAATATGGATTTTTTATTTATTTTTTTTTTTTTGCTCTTGGGCAAATCTACAGAAGTCAGCTTTAGACGCCAAGCGTGTCCTGACTGCTCCAGTGCGTCTGAGCTAAAGGAGAGCCTCGTGTCAGTTAGATCGTTTTGCTCAACCGGTCCCTTTAGAAGAAAATTCTTTCGGCAGCGCTAACCAAGACGAGTAATAAAAATGTGTCAATCCTAGACCAACCGAAGGGTCTGGATTTGCATATTCCGGATCACTCTGCAAACCCAGATGTTGGCCAACTAGTTTTGAGCCTTCCAGCATTCGAGGTATTTTTCACTAGGCTTCGAGTCACGCGGTCCTACCACGGGGCTTTGTGTGAACGCCAGACGTTTCTGCAGCCTTACCCGTCGTGCCTTGTTTCCAGGTTTTCCACTTCCCACACGTCTTTTTCTTTCTTTCTTTCTTCTTTTTTAAGTACCCTAACGACGACCGCGAACATTTTTTAATATGACAAAAACGATTTCCTGTCATTCAGTGCACTCGTTTAGCAGCACTGCTCGAAGTTTAGTAAGAAAACGAAATCAGAGCGTCGAGATTGCGTTGTCGTCCTCTTCCTCCTCCTCCTCCTCCTCCTCCTACGTGCATGTGGTTTGTCGTGTTCTACAGTAATCTGGTAGGGTCACTAGCCTGTGCAGGTGCAACTGTTGCTCTGTATTTATCCGCCTAGTGAACTGTGACTTCCTGTGAGTATACTCGCACCTCGGTCGCAGCAGCCCAAGTCGAGATCTGCATTAGCCTGCCTGCTAAGCTAAGCTAACATGGCAGTTTATTAAAGGTGACAAGTGTTCGCAGAGGGACTCGGTGGTTATGACTGATCATTATCTACAGCGCACGCACACATGCACACTGACGCGCACATGTTTGCACTTCCTTCCTTTGTGTGGAGCTCAAGGGACAGACTGCTCTGCCCCCGTCTGTCCAAGTCTCGGTCTGTCTCTGCTCCACGGGGTTCGATCTGTCATCTTTCGTGGGCGTTCTTGAACGTTTCTAAGGACAGGTGTCCAGGCAGGAAGACGTTCAGAAGTTCAGTACGGCGACCGTTTCGAGCCGGCTTGTGGAGATGGTGCAAGCGTGTGAGCGGATGAGCGAGGGACAGTAGTGCGATTCGTTCTTTCAGTCTGACTCATCTAGTGAAAATTCAGTTACCCCACAACAGTTAGATGTCCCTCCGCCATGTGCATGTGTGTGATTTTCGCGCACGCCTTGGCCTGATTGTGTGTGCGTGTTACAGTGACTGACGCCATGTGACGGATCATTCAGACAATACATTGATACCCTATCTTCTGCGTTCTCCTTCATTCTCGCGTTCTCATTATTTTCTCTCTCTCTCTCTCCCTCCCGCCTTCTCTTTTCTTCCTCGGTTCCCGAGGGAGAGAAGATTCCGCCTGCTGCTCGTTAGAGCTCCCAGCCAATCTGCATTTTTAATTAGCAGTTATTGCTTCTGCTTAATATGCAAGTGCTACCCTGGGCCAAATGGGAATCCTTACAAAAAGAGTGAAGGAGAGGAGAGGGAGGGAAAAGAGAGAGAGAGAGAGAGAGAGAGAGAGAGAGAGAGAGAGAGAAAGCACGGTTGGGTATTGTGTTTCACTCCAGGACCTCGAGACAAAAGCCCCCCACCCCACCCCCTCCTT
>JAQMCW010000036.1:17239534-17250438 GCA_030068335.1 Chrysichthys cranchii | reverse complement strand
GCAGATCTGGGTTTATACAATGATTCATTCTTACCACAGATGACGGGCGATGTGGGTTAAACCTGTTGTGGCTTGCACTCCGAGATGCTTGCATTCCTAGGGGGCTGCACATGGTGTGGTCAAACGCTACGCTGCTTTGTGGAGATCTCCGCGAGGATCCTGTAACTGAACATCCAATAGAAGGCAGGTTTAAAAATGGAGCTCTACCACAAAAATGGCATAATGCCTGAGATTTGTGATGAACAATCGAATGATGTGTTGATACCATGACGTATTTGAATATTCACGAAGTCCTTGACACGAATCCTACTTCCCTGCCGACACTGACTAGTTCTCTTACTGACTAAAATCATACAAATGATTTTTTCCCCTAGTTGTTTGTGACACCAGATATATCGCTGCGAAGGTGAAAACAAGCCTTTGCACCTTTTGCAAGACTGCCACAGCTACAAACAGAAAGGCTTAAGCCAGCTCAAACAACTCGAACCAGCACAAACACGTACACGAAGTGTGTCACACCTTTACACACTCGCCATACACCTTGGCATTAGGTGTTACTCCTTTACAAATGCAACAAAAAGAACTGTTATCCTGCAGAGAGGAAGCGACAAAAACAACAAAATATGTTCGCAGAGCATATGGTGCTCTCCAAATCTATCATCACACGCACACACACACACACACACACACACCCACACACGCACACATAACTCACTCCGGGTTCCCAGCAATGGACGGACAGACTGGTTCAACTGGCCTTGTCTCAATACAGAGCACACAGACCGCAGCTATGCCCACATGCCATGACCTGCCCTATAGCACTAACCGGCACTGGTGAGTTATAGCTCTCTACGTTGGAGGAAGGAAGCAGTCTTTTCAGAAAGGGGGCCTCGCTCGAGCGGGACAACAGAACTGGTTAAACTGGCATCGAAACTCTTTCACATGTAACACTGGCCTAACCGTAGGTTTATTTATGCTCATGTTTATGACTACTCCTCTGGCTAAAGTATCATCAATGTATTTCAACTGACTAATCTTTAAAGGAAATATGAGAGAGAAAGAGTTTGATACCAGAACGGATTATTGTTTGATGGACACTCTTGGTAAAAAAAAAAAAAAAAAAAAAAAAAAAGCGCACTTAGATCTAGAAAACTTAGGGGTCTTCATTTATTTCTGTGAAGAGCTCTGAGATGGTTCCATGCCGAACACTTGAAAAGGTTATGTTTGATGATTACAGCACCTTATACTTATATATGATGAGTTAAAGTTGCATGGAGCCATACTAATTTAGCTTTTGTAATTCTTTTCTTAGGGGTGGCACGGTGGCTGAGTAGTTAGCCCTATGGCCTCACAGTAGGAAGATCCTGGGTTTGAGCCCCGGGGTCAACCTGGGCGCCTTTCTGTGTGGAGTTTGCATGTTGTCCGTGTGGGTTTCCTCCGGGTTCTCTGGTTTCCTCCCACAGTCCAAAGCCATGCACAGAGGGGATTAGGCTAATTGGCTACTCTAAATTGTCCATAGGTGTGAATGTGAGTATGAATGGTTGTCTGTCTCTGTGTGTCGGCCCTGTGGTGGATTGGTGACCTGCCCAGGGTGTACCCTGCCTCTCACCTGAAGTCAGCTGGGATCGGCTCCAGCTGCCCCCCCCCGCGCGCGACCCTGAACAGGATTAAGCGGCAGAAGATGAATAAATGGATATATAACCAAATGTCTGAGAACACCTGAACATCACACTCATATCAGATTTGACACATCCTTTTCCGTTTAGCTCTCCTTTGCTCTTTTAATAACCTCCACTCTTCGATGAAGACTCTTTCCACTACATTTTAGAGCATGGCTTTGGACAATTACTCACTCAGAGACAAGAGCGGTAGTGAGGTCAGGCACTGATGTCGGACGAGGAGGTCTGGGATGCAGTCGGCTTTCCAGGTCATCCCAATGGTGTTCAGTGGGGTTGAGGTCAGGGTTCTGTGCAGGACACACAAGTTCTTCCATTCCAACCTTGACACACCATGTCTTCATGGAGCTCGCTTTGTACACTGGGACGCTGTCATGCCAGAACAGGTTTTGGCCTCTTAGTTCTAGTGAAGGGAAATTATAATGCTAAAGCATACAAAGACATCCTATGCAATTGTGTGCTTTGAACTTTGTTTGAACAGTCTGAGGAGGGTGCACATACAGGCCACAAAGTTTTGACAATATAGTGTATGTCTTTTAAACATATAGCAACTATGATAGTGTCATAAGATACATAAGAGATAATAAGTTCAATAACGAAACCAGAACACTCAGAATTAACATGCGTTACCATAGTAACACTGGAACAGTATCAGAGTTAAATCTAACAAACATTTCACATGATCTAACATATACCAAGTCTAACCACCATGAAGCCCCGAATCATGCTGAAATCATGATAAAACCATAGCAAACTACAGAGAGTTTTCAGAAGAGAGACATCACTAGTATCGCTCACAGGAAATTCGTGATGCAATGGTTTTACCAGAATATATTGGGTGATTCGTTTTCTTTTTTGAGTGAAACGCACTTTCATTATTTGTCATGCTGTTCAGGTTCATCGCATGACAACACACGGTATGTGGATTCTGGGTTTGACAGTTCCTCAACCTCAGCTACATCACTCCAGTTCATGATTTAGTATGTTTATGGTAAATTTGGATAACAAATTAAACAATTTTCTCCTGTAAAAAGTTTCCTGTAAAGCTGCTTTGGGTCAATACTCATTGTTAAAAGTGCTGTATAAATAAAACTGTACTGAATTGAATTGAACTGAACTGAACTGAAGTGAATTGAAGTGAACTGAAGTGAACTAAACTAAACTGAACTGAATTGAAGTGAACTGAATTTAACTGAATTGAAGTTAACTGAACTGAATTGAAGGGAAGTGAAGTGAACTGAACTAAACTGAATTGAACTGAATTGAAGTGAACTGAACTGAACTGAACTGAATTGAACTGAATTGAATTGAACTGAACTGAATTGAACTGAATTGAATTGAAGTGAACTGAATTTAACTGAATTGAAGTTAACTGAACTGAATTGAAGGGAAGTGAAGTGAACTGAACTAAACTGAATTGAACTGAATTAAAGTGAACTGAACTAAACTGAATTGAACTGAACTGAACTGAATTGAACTGAATTGAATCGAACTGAACTGAATTGAACTGAATTGAATTGAACTGAACTGAATTGAACTGAATTGAACTGAATTGAATTGAACAGAATTGAATTGAACTGAACTGATTGTGCATGGGAATGTTTATCTTTGTACTTTGACCATTTTCTAATGAATTTACTAGTCTAATTTAAACCATGGTTTCTCTGACCAGGTGGTTATTACGTATGAATGAATAACCACTGCAAATGCTTCACACAGTGTGGCACAAGGTTCATATCTGACTGCTTACTTTACCCATAAACGTCATATCTGACCGTTCACGTGACTTTTTGTTTGTTGCGCCCCTCAGTATCCCAGTCCCAGTCTCAACCTGATGCAAGCTTTTAATCTGTATTTGATCATGGTATCTGTTATTTCACAAATAATATATTCAGATATACACAGATCAACCATAACAATAAAACCACTGACAGGTGAAGTGAATAACATCGATTTTCTCATCACAGTAATACCTGTCAAGGGGTGGGATATATTAGCCAGCAAGTGAGCAGTCAGTTCTCAAGCTAATGTGTTAGAAACAGGAAAAATGGGCAAGTGAAAGGATCTGAGTGACTTTGAAAGGGGCCAAAATGTGATGGCTAGATGAGTGAGTCAGAACATCTCCATAACTGCAGATCTTGTGGTGTGTTCCCAATTTGCATTGGTTAGTACCTACCAAAAGTGGTCCAAGGACGGACAAGCGGTAACACAGTAACAGGGTCATGGGCGCGCAAGGCACATGGGGAGTGAAGTCTAGCCTTTCTGGTCTGATCCCACAGAAGAGCTACTGTAGCACAAATTACGGAAAAACTTAATGCAGGCTATGAAAAAAACATGTCGGAACATGAGGTGCGTCATAGCTTGCTGTGTATGGGGCTTCGTAGGTGCAGACCAGTCAAAGTACCCATGCTGACCCATGTGCATCACCAAATACGTCTACAATGGGCACTCAAGCATGAGAACTGGACCATGGAGCTGTACAAGAAGGTGGCCTGGCCTGATGAATCACATTTTCTTTTACATCATGTGGACTGTCGAGTGTGTGTGTGTCACTTACCTGGGGAAGAGATGGTGCCAGGATGTCCTGTGGGAAGAAAGCAAGCTAGTGGAGGCATTGTGGGGATTTGGGCAATGCCCTGCTGAGAAACCTCGGATCCTGGGATTCATATGGACATTAATTTGACACGTACCACCTACCTAAACATGTTGCACATGCAGTATGCCCCTTCATGGCAGCAGTATTCCCTAAAGGAAGTGGCCACTCTTAGCAGTATAATGCACCCTGCCACAGGCAAAAATTGTTCAGATATGGTTTGAGGCACATGATAAAGTGTTCAAGGTGTTGACTTGGCCTCCAAATTTCCCAGCTCCTAATCTGTGAGATGTGCTGAAGAAATAATTCTGATCCATAGAGGTGCAGTTTACAGGACTTAAAGGACCTGCTGCTAACGTCTTGGTGCTAGATACTACAGAACACCTTAAGAGGTCTTATGGAGTCCATGCCTCAACAAGTCAGAGCTGTTTTGGTGGCACATGGGGGACCTACACAATACTAGGCAGGTGGTTTTAATGATATGGCTGATTGATGTATGATTATATGCCTTTGAGAAAAATTAGCCATGTCACTCCAGCGCAGAACTAAAGAAGCACAAAACCTCGGGCACAAAAAATGTCTTAGCTCAATGGCCACTTTTACTGGTGTAACTGTTTTGTTTTTTCCATGACCAACTGCGGAAAGCACCACAAAATAACATAACTTTTTACATAAGAACAGTTTATTGTTTTCTCCAAATCCTTTTTTCTTTTCCCAAAAAGTTCATCCAGTTGAGCTTGTTGAATGGCTCTAGATTTAACTGATAACCTGAATGAACTGTGAAAGTTCAAGTTAAAGTCTAAACTATGCAGCGAAAGTCTAAACTGTGCAGTTTTCAAGGGCAAACAATACTCCGCTAGTCCTTAGAGAGTGTGAGGAGAAGCCTGGCAGAAGCAACTCGTAGTCATAGATGTATGTTTTCATTATAATCATTAGAGACGTGAAAATCTTTTGCCATCCCTTCCTACGTGACAGGGAAATGGCACGGGTCAAAGAGGATGAAGGAAAGAGAATGTGATGTGATGGTCAAACAAACAACACCGGTAAATCTCCATTTTACTATCTGACCTCCATTCACCCTTTCCTGGCCTGGGAACCTGCAGGCACTAATTGATGCTGGTGTGGCGGCCCCAGCCAACAGGTCATGGGGTCATTGGGGTAGTGAAGTCCTGAAGGAGTGTCAGGGGCGGTTCGTCGACCTTTTTCGTCCTGCTGCACAATTCCCTGAGTGATCCCTTAATTCCAAAGGCCATACAGGGATAATAGAGAGCACGCTAATAGAGTTCCATTGGGGCGATTAGACGCGTTTAGATCTGTCTCCCAATTACACACGTTTGTCCTTGAAGACTCAAGCTGCCATGGCAAACTCTTGCCAATCAATCTAATTAATTAAATCCACTTAATTGTGGTCGGTCATGAAGACCCATCACTGTCCCCTAAGTATCTGACACTGAGCCTAGTCCTTTAGTTAAATAATTTAGCTCCATGTTGAGCAGTCTTTGGGGCAGCAAAGTGGGGCAGTGGTTAGCACTGTCACCTCACAGCAGGATGTTTCGGTTCGAACCTGCTGGGTGAACACGCAGAGTTTACACGTTCCTCCAGGCACTCCAGTTTCCTCCTACAGTCCAAAGACATGCAGATCGGTCAACTGGTTACTCTAAATCACCCGTAGGCGTAAATAAATGCCTGGTCCTCTGTGTCAGCCTTGGTGTACCCTGCCTCTTGGCCAAAGTCAACTGAGAGTAGCTCCAGCTTCCTCACGGCCCTTAATGAATAAAGCGTTATAGGTGATGGATGGATTGTGTAGTCTTTGACTTTGTTTGTTGTACTGTGGATATGTATTCTGTACATACTCAATATATTCTGTATGTGTATTAATAATGGATTTTTTAAAATTATTTATTTCATAAACAAACTTGACAGTTATTGTGGAGGGGATGAGGGAGATTTTAACAGTGTGCTGACATCTAGTGGCGGAATTGTGTCAAATCTGGACAATTTGAAGTGATGTGAGTTTTAAAAAGAAAAGTAAAGTTTTAAAGGGTAATTTAGTTTACTAGATCTGCTTTTCGACAAAAGAAAAACAACACATCTTTTTTTATTATTATTATTATTCAAACTAAGTCCAGTGTAAAGATCCCTTTTACAAACGTAATTTATTTTGCAAATACCTTGGGCACCCTATTTGTTTCTTTAATGCAAATGATGTTTTGCATGTGTATAGCAATTTTAGGACTTAATGAGTCAGTACAACAACATTTTAAATGTCCACAAAAATAAATAAATAAAAATGAAATATTTGTAAGCTTGTAGAGAAAACCCAATTGCAAAGCTAAGCCACCATATAGACCTTATAAAAGTGTTCAGGGTGTACCTGAGACTGCTGGGGCGTTTTTCAAAAGGAAAAAAAAAAAAAAAAAAAAAGTTAGCACACGAAATACCTGCTTGATGTTGATTTTTGCACAATAATGTCTGTTTGTGGCCGTTTAATGCTCTGCTGGCCTGGTTTGAATTAATGTGCTCATGTGGTTTGCTGGTGCCATTTTAGTGGATTGGTGAGGAATGGGTTTTTCCATTTCCATGGCAGTATGAGAAAGCTGGGACAAATAACCTATAGTCTAGTGAGCCTAAATGAAGGCTAAAATACACAAATGTTCCCATTTTTACGGTAGACATGGGTGATTTCTGCCCATATAATAATAATAATAATAATAATAATAATAATAATAATAATAATAATAATAATAATAATAATAATAATAATAATAATGGAACTGTTGGCTAGGCTTACGTTCTTTGTACGGTTTTGCATGCGCACTGATGACGAGGTTAACTACATTCACATGAGATATGAACAGTTTACAAGCTGTGTAAATGGGAACTCCATGAGCAACTGCAGCCACTGAGGACTCGGTGCGCTTTGGGCACTTTTGCGCGCTTGCCGGTTTTCAGCGCGAGTCCTGCGCAGATGTGGGCGGACACCAGAGACAGGGTGGGACACTTCAACTTCCCCCAAACTTTAGAAGTGGTCTTCACTGGGAAATCCTCACCTATAGCTTGACTGAGCTCCACCTGAGACATGTCGGACAGCGCCTCCGAGTTGGGCTCCATTACCAATCCGGTGAAGTTTAAGAATCAGGACTTCGGGTCTCTGCATGATGAGTGTCTCAAGTCCTCCAAATTCTTTGTGGACCCGAGCTTCCCTGCTGATCAGAACTCCATCGGCATGCCGGCAGATCCGGACCCCAAAATGGCCATCAAGTGGCTGAGACCCAAGGTATCCATCTGCACATAGGCAAATAATAATAATAACAATAATAATAATATATAGTATATCTTACTGGTTCATGCACTGTCTCAGGACCTGAATTCTTGGAAACCCCATATTAGGTGCTCTCACAGGTCATTTAGGGGTGCTTAGAACAGGTACAAAACCGATAAGGATGGAATGGTTGTCTGAAAAGACCTGAGTGATTTACTAACTCCTGAATTAGCAGTACATGAGTAAAAGGGTTGGTGCCATTATTTTTGAGCAGTCGAGCCCAGTAGTCCTACATACACTCAAAGAGGAATACTGGGTACCAATTTATGTTTATCAATTTATGTTGCTTTGGGGACTCACTTATCTTTTCTACCCTTAATATGTATATATGTTTTACCTTTAAAAAAAAGGCACAGTATATGATTGTACTTAGTTTTTCGAGTAAAGCTTTAAAGGTACACTGCATTTATCTTTCTAGGTAAACAATACATATTAAAGCTACGACTAAAGATGTATCCTTTAGGGGATTACCCCAGGAACAGGGCAAGTTAGAGTTTAGTAGAATACTGTTTTTTCCCCCAAGAGTGCAGTTTAGACCTTTCTTTGCTCTTATACACTTCTACAACCTGGTCATTAACTCATGAGCTAGATTTGGGATATGCTTTAATAATGGTCTGTGATACATCAGAAGTTACGAATGATTTAAACAGCATTCTTGCCATATATCAATAGTGACCCAATGGAAATCATGCCTGAGTTAAAATATACATTTGTTTGATTTTTTTTTTTGTTTTTTTTCGGCTGGTTATTATAAGACACAAGGCTCAGAAATGGATACCTCTGGACAGTTGGTGCTTACTGTGTCTCTGTGGTGACCCTACACCATGCTGTGCTCACCAGTTAGCCCATAAAAACATATATAACTCAGGGAGATTGATGAAGGAAGCAGTGAGGGTAAGAGAGAACCCTGATTGGCCAAATGGGACACACGCCCAACATCTGGATTATATAGAGGACCAGTCAGGGCAATACATATATACATATATATTAGGGGTGTAGTCGCAGGATACAGAATTTGATTCTGTTTTGTTTCCTACACTGCCTGTCTATATATATATATATATAAATGTATATTTTTACTGTGTTCAGGAAATCAGCATCAACGCTGTCTTCGTGGAAGGAACCACAGGCACTACTGATATCTGCCAGGGCCAGCTGGGTGAGTCACTGCCCAAGTTGTTGAGATTTTAAACCTAAGTCTAATAGGATAAGGCTTGGTCACATCTTAGGAAGGAAGAGATCACTGAAGAATGGCCTGTGGGCATGAGTACAATCAGAGAGACATCTGCCCTGGCGAGAATCTCATATCTAGTCTTCCTCTTATCATGCAGATTTCCTCTCATCCTTTCTCTCGTTGCCATTCTCGCTTCTTTCTCTCCCCGTCTTCGCTTGATCCCCCTTATAATGTTTAATATCCCGTTCCTGTTTTCCCCCTCTAGCTGTGAGGCTTATGCAGGTCTCCAGCTCCTTCTGAAGACGCCCCGCTGAGAGCTGTAAACCAGAGCCGCCTCGGGGCCTTCACATCAAAACTAGAAAGGAAAGGGGAGGCAGGGAGCGATGGTTTGGCATACATATGTTCCCTTCCCTCCTCCCATTTCAACTTGAACAATTATTTTGCCCTCCCCCCCCCCAACTCGCTCACTTCAGTCTGGCTTTGATTGCTGGTAAACACGCAAGGTCGGAAAATCCAGCAGAATATTTTGCAACACTTCACCCTTTGAACAATGAGAGCTGAGATATAAAGAGGAGGATGTTGTTGTGGGACAAAGTGTCCACTACAGTGAGTACTAATGGTCATCAGATGTTTGTCTCCTTCATATACTCCTAAAGCACTCATCCTGAAGTGCTTACATTCATAAAATATAAATCTGTGATGACTTTCTACTGAGGTTTATGATTAAATCACAGTTTGACACAATATGTCATACAAAGTACAGTGGATTCCCAATACCTATAAATCCTTATTCAGAATTTTCCTTTTTTTTTTTGGATGCAAAGTGGACCTAAATCTGGATGAAAGCTTGTTTGTATTGTCTTGTGCATATTTCTCCATAGGATGTAAATACAGAGTAGAAGTCAAAGCTGCGGCTGCTTTCATTCTAGCCCAGGCTGTAGCTTCACAGAGCATATCATCCACAGGCGTGTCAGTATGACTACGCAGAGCAAAACACACCCTAGATTTAGTGTCCATTCAAGATTGTTTATTTAAGCCCACTTCTCTGAAACATCTATAACTCATAATCCAATTGTTTTCGCATGAAACATGAACAAATGAATGGAGGAAATGCTAGAAGTAAATAGACTACGCATGCTTTCTAGTCCTGTCTTTATTCTTCTTCTGCCACTTAATCCTGTTCAGGGTCGTGCGGGGAAGCTGGAGCCAATCCCAGCTGACATCAGGTGAGAGGCAGGACACACCCTGGGCAGGTCACCAGTCCACCACAGGGCGACACACAGAGACAGACAACCATTCACACCTACAGGCAATTTAGAGCAGCCAATTAGCCTAATCCCCACTGTGTATGTCTTTGGACTGTGGGAGGAAACCAGA
The DNA here is from genome assembly GCA_030068335.1 of Chrysichthys cranchii. Taxonomy (NCBI): domain Eukaryota; kingdom Metazoa; phylum Chordata; class Actinopteri; order Siluriformes; family Claroteidae; genus Chrysichthys; species Chrysichthys cranchii. The sequence goes on along the minus strand of JAQMCW010000036.1, from coordinate 17,240,296 downwards.
GTACCCGGAGGAAACCCACACGAACGTGGGGAGAACATGCAAACTCCACACAGAAAGGCACTCGTGCCGAACCTGGGGCTTGAACCCAGGACCTCCTCGCTGCGAGGCGACAGTGCTAACCACTCAGCCACCATGCCACCCAGCCAATATAAATTAAACAAAAAAATAAAACATACGTTTTGGGTACCTTGGTTCGAACAAAACACTCGGCTAAGGGCAAACTGTCCCCTATGCTTGCTATAAAAAAGGAAATTAGGAAGCGTGCATAGGTTCATAACAGTAATACGCAATTACTGATAGGTATGAGATATGGTAATCGGGTCGGTTCGTGCATGCAGGCTGGGGTTAGGACGTTTAGTTTTGCTTGAGAATCTTGGACAATGGAATGTCAATCAAACACGCTCATTAGGATATTAGGTCAAGCTTTTGATGCCATATGGCACTTCGTTGCTTAAATCCAATCAACTATAGTGATTTTGAATATACTGCATGGTGTCGGTGGGTGTGTGTGTGTGTTTAAGGACAACATGGGAAAATGTGCAAAATGCTCAAACAAAATGAAAAAGCATTTTGGGGTAAAAGTGAAAAAATGAGAGTTGAGTAATGATTCTGGGTTTGGGTCTGCAGGAAGCATGGTGTTAGTTAGTTAAATTGTTGACTATCGCTAAACCTTGCCAGGCAGATGAACAGCTGTTTACTGTTAAGCAGGAATGTTAATGTGTGTGTGTGTGTGTGTGTGTGTGTGTGTGTGTGTGTGTGTGT
>JAQMCW010000036.1:17196686-17211352 GCA_030068335.1 Chrysichthys cranchii | reverse complement strand
AGACTTTTCTTTTTATATTCAGTGTCCACAACCCAGGCAAAAGCATTTCAAAAGTGCTTACAGAGTTCCAGTGTAATTTGAGTAGTGCTGTAAATATCCGCCTCAAACCGCATGCAGTTCTTTTGTAATGTCACACAGGCTTGTTGATGTGGTTTGGGACACAGTGAGACTAAATGAACAAAATGTTACAATGTAGCTGAACACACTGTGACATAATTGGGTACAGCCATCATTTTCAATGCTGTATCCGTTCCATCCATCAGAAGTCGGTATTATGCAAATGGAAACAGAGTCCTGATTTGACCTTAATTTTTAAATACATATGATCCCAACTATTTTACATATCATTTACATTTCTCTTTTCCTGATGGGCGTCACTGGGGCATTAGGAGGCGTCAGTCCAAACTTGTCTAACCCTAGCCACGGATTCCAGTTCCTCTTGGGGAAGATCCAGACACTCCCGGGCCAGAGGAGGGATATAAGCTCTCCAGCTTGCACTGGATCTGCTACAGGGTCTATGTTCAGTCGTCTATGTCCTTGAAAAGTGCTCAAACCACCTCAATTGGTTCCTCTCAATTATGAGAAGCAGCACTTCTACCCCAAGACTCTCCTGGACCTTATTCTTTCGGTCACAAGCTTATTTCTTTGGTCACTACCCAAGGCTTCTAACCAGTTCATTCCATCAAGGATAAAACTGAGCTTATATACAGCACATTGTCTATGGAGATTAATGTAAGTTGAAGATTTGGGCATGTATTTCCAGAAAATATTTTTGGTGAGACAGAATTAGATAAACATTACTTCTCAGCTATGAAACGTATGTAGACAACTAAGTCCACTGAACATCCCATTTGAAAACCCATGGGTATTAATATTCCTGCCCATTTACCAACAAGAGCAAGAGGCTGGGCAGTGATGTCTGGCAAGAAGGCCTACCATGGGTTAGTGTTTCATCCCAATTCATCCCAAAGGTGTTCAGTGGAGTTGAGGTCAGGGTTCTGTGCTTGTTTCACTCCAACCCTGGCTAATCATGCCTTCATAGACTTTGAACAGGTTTGGGCTTCTTAGTTCCAGTGAAAGGAAATCTTAATACTATAGTATACAAAGACATTCTAGACAATTATGGGCTTCCAAATGTATGACCTATATGGGGAAATATGGGGGAAAACCCACATATGGATGTGATGGTCAGGTGTCCACATACATTTGGTCTTATTAATACTTTATTTTCATAGCTTTAGTGCAAAGCATAAGAAGTAAATATTGGACCCCGATCGTGTATTCACCGATCTACTTCATTTAAGGTAATGAGAGAAGACTGTGTAAATTTGATTGTAGAAAATATCCTTTTAACCTACCAAGCTGACCTGATCCTATCCTGCTTCCCTTTTGAATAAATGTAAAATGGATATAGTGACTGGGTTTGAACCAGCTGGCTGACTGGGGCTTTTCTGTGAAGAGTTTGCACATTCTCCCCATGCCTCTGTGGGTTTCCTCCCACAGTCCAAAGACATGCAGATTAGGTCAAGTGGCTATTCTAAAATGCCCATAGGTGTGATTGTCAGTGTGAATGGTTGTTCGTCTCAATGTTAGCCCTGAAATAAACTGGTGACCATGCCAGGGTGTGCCTTGCCTCTTGCTCAAAGCCAGCAGGGATTGGCTGACCAGCGACCCTTAATAAATAAGTGGTATAGGGGCAGTGGTAGCCTAGTGGTCAGGGCATTGGCCTTTCAATCGGAAGGTTGTGGGTTCAAGGCCCAGGACCAACAAGGTACACTGAAGTACCCTGAGCAAGGTACTGTCCCCAAGCACTGCTCCCCAGGCGCTGCGCTGTTCGGCTGCCCCCTGCTTCACCTGGTGAATGGGTCAAATGCAAAGAAGTAATTTCACTGTGTCACGCTATGCTGTGCTGTGGTGTGTTTCACATGTGACAGTCACTAGTATCATCACTTAGATAATTGATGGATGGATGGAGTGACAAAATAAAGGGATGGCACTATGCAGTAGAGTGAAGTTATGGATGTGCTGCTTTAAGGTGAACTCTACATGAACTCTTTCACTGGTAAGTCTCTCCTTGGGAGTCAGATTGTTAACTGTGGTGTTAACTGTGATGTTGCTATATTCAGAACAGAAAGAAAGACCAGGTCTTTCTAAACTTGCATGAAGGAAACAAAGAGCACCAGAGATAAAAGGAACCACAGGGAGATAGTCATGAAGAGGGAGGCCGGTAAGACAATTTGTCTTCCACATAATGTCCATTTCTCCATTTATCCCTTCCTTTTCCAACCTGTTCCTTTTCCCATTCTCTCTCTCTCTCTCTCTCTCTCAATCTCTCTCTCTCTCTTTTTTCTCACATCCTCCTCCAGGAAAATTGGGCAAGCATTGCATAAGCACTGGAGGGGTGGTGGGGTGACGGACATGGAGAACTGAAGAGAAGGTGGGGGTTGAGGCAGAGTGGAAATTGATGGAAATGCAAAGAGGAGGATAGGAAAGCATGCCCTTTCTCCCCCACATTCTCCCTCTCCGGTGCTGTCTGGCATGCGTCCTGCTGAAAGTAGGCTATGTTTGACGCGCTTGAGGGTAAGGCTGAGTCACAATACGCCACTGAATACTAAACCCACTGATTGCATTGGACTAAGGCTTTAGCCTGCATCATTGCAATATCTTGCATTATACAATATCGGTCCATCATCAAGTCCATCATTTTCTCCACAAGACGGGGTGCTTGTGACAGCAGGATTAGCGAAGACAATTGGAGGTGGTGTTGAATAATAAACTTTGTGTGATTTTTCATTCCCAGTAATGCAATAAGTATGTGTGGTATCCTAAAATGATTCATATTATTTCCTTAAAAGCTGTGAGTTTGGTACATAAGAATGTGGAATTCATTGCTCTCTATGACAATACAGGCCAATATCAAAGTGCTGCACAGTTTCCTGTTTCTGTGTTACTTCCTTAAACACTTGGACGCTGACATTCCTGGAGGGGGGGCACGTAATGGAGAAGTATACAAGCACACGTCATTGCATATGAACTCAACTGAGGAATGTAATCATTAACATGATTTAGATCACGGTCAGTTGCAAGAAGTGGTAGGAGGGGACAGCTTTTGCTAGGACTACAGCACTTAAATTCTTTCCCAGGAGCTTATTTTGACATAGTTATCAAGCCTGAGTGTTGCTGGTTTAGTCATAGAGTAAACCCCCGTCTTTACATTTGAAAATTTCCCATGAAAGACAAAAATCCGCGATACGTGGACGCCACCCATAAATGCTTTTTTTTTAAAAACAGCCCTAAATGATCCTCCCACACTCTTTAAACACTTTCTAGACACAATTCAACACTTAAAGAAAACACTTGCGAGCATATAGCGAGGTGCATTTTGTGTTGAATTCATAGAAAGTCACATTTATAGCGAGTACTGCTACGGGTGAAGGACTGGGATGTTGGCCAATGCTGGTTGCTTCTCCCCAACCGTATGCATCGTATCCAGCACCCAATCACAACCAGGGTTAAATAAATAGGGCATTCCAATTGGCCAGACTCGTTCCTCCGGCCATATTTTTTTCTTCAGTATCCCCACACAACATTTTTGTAAACAACGCTATGTGTTCTCTGTCTCTTGTGTAAATATGAGATACACTGCACTGTATTTTAGATATTATTAATATTTTACTCCATTTTAATTAATATAATTAAAAAGATATAATTTGTTTATATTTTATAATACTGTGGAAAATCCGCCAAAAAATGTATATATTCTAAATAAAAATCCACGAATATCCAGGGTGCGAGATCTGAACTGTGATTTAGCGGGGCATAATTGTTATAATTATAATTTTTTTTAAAATTATTATAATTGTTGTTTTTTTCTTTTTGCATCTAAGGGGTTGGGAAGGGGGTGTAAAGTAGATGCTGTGAGGTCAAATTAATATCAAGATGATGTCTTACTGTTAGCTGGAGATTCTCTGATGAATTAACCATTACCTTTTTTATACTAGCTTGAAGAGTGGACACAAGCTAGAAGCCTGTGTAAATTTCCTGCTACGTGCCTCTAGAATTATGCACAAAATACAGCAAGCCATACGCAATGACTTTTGACTTGAACGTAAAAAAAAACCATACTGGAAGCTCTGTACTGTCACTCCTACATGCTTTTACCACTAGGACTGTCCAGGGGTTGTTTATGTTGCTAGGGAAATGCACTAGCAATGAAGATGTGTTGGTTCTCTATTTAAACTTTATTACCTTAGGCACTTGCTGTTCTGTCTTAGACCTCGTTCACCTTCATTCTCTTTCTTGACTTGAGTTCTTTTTTAATCCCTTCTTTTGCCTTTTGTTACAGTAAAACTATAAAAATTTTGCCTTTTGTCGACACTCGTTCTACTGGTACTATTGAGACTATTAATTAAAAAATGCTTTGCTTTAAATCGACTATTACGTTTTGTGGGGGTTTTTTTTGTTTGTTTGTTTGTTTGTTTTTATTTTTGCACATCCTCCCCGTGTCAGTGTGGGTTTCCTCAAGTTACTCCAGTTTCCTCCCACAGTCCACATACATGCACAGAGGGGATTAGGCTACTTGGCTACCCTAAATTGCCCGTAGGTGTGAATGTGAGTGTGAACGGTTGTCTGTCTCTGTGTGTTGCCCTGCGCTGGATTGGTGACCCGCCCAGGGTGTACCCCGCTGGGGATATGCTGTGACAATATGTGTGTATATTAATCATTGTTTGGTTATAAGTCTAACCGTCATGACCTCCCTTATCCCTCCCCTTTCCAGGTGTGTATTAGAACATCAGTTGGAATGACGCCTACAGAAAAACCCTATTTCCTACATTTTTAAAATATTAGCCAGAGCCATTGGGTTACAAAAGTGTCCTCGGAAAATCCACTTTTATTTCCACCACTGGTCGTTACGCAGTACTGAGCTGTCTTTCGTCTGTTTTCTCTTATCATCATTGACGCCATAGTGTAGGTCTGATGTACACAAACTCTCCAGTTTTCAATGACTTCCTTACTATTAAAACAGTCCAGGGGTGTGTGTCTGGCCACAAACATAGTAGGAGAAAAACGTATCCACAGTAGGAGAATCATGACTGTCTGCTATGCGACCATCCTTCAGCCAAATATCTCTGGTTTCCACGCATTCCAGCTCTGGAGCAGACACGCACGGTGAGCCAGTCAGTGAGACAGCATTAGAGGCAAAGCAATGACCTCATACTGCTGGACAAGCCAGATGTTTCCAGACACGACCAAGTGTTTCCCCACTTATGAGTAACCCGAGAGATGAGGAGATTGTCGAGGAAGAGAACACACAAGCGCTGTGACACACTGACTTAGTTTTCATTTTTTAGCACGCTGAAAAGCCAGAAATCCCTACTACACGTTGAACAGAACTGATTAATATTAACATGAGGGAGAGTCAAAAACTAAAGGCAATTTTTAAATTATGCAGTAACCCGCGAAGCATGGAGTAGAGACGTCTGTCTTCTCCAGCGAAGATTCAAAAGTCAGTCCTAAAGTAAACCATGTTAATCTTCTTTTGGGACATGACGGGGCCTATTCTGGAGCATTTCCAAGTGCTCAGGCAAACAACAGTGCACTGCTGGGAAATGAACTTAAGCCTACAATTCGCAGCAAAAGAGGAAGAGGAACGATGTCCAAAACAGTCTTGCTGCACCATGACAATTCACATCCTCATATAGCAACAGAGACAGTAGAGACAGAGCAGCGGCTTGGGTTTGAACATCTTCCACGTCCTCCTTACAGCCCGGATCTGGGGCCGAGCCATCATCACGTCTTCGGTCCACTGAATGCGGCGCTGCATGGTCACAGATTCACCTCTGATGATGACGTAAAGGAAGTGGTGCTCACCTGGCTTTGAGAGCAGCTGAAAAACTTAGTATCCAAATCACAGCTTAAAATTAACATGCTTGTTTTTCACCATTACCATTTAGACAGTATAGTAACAACGAATTTAAAGGGACTACATAACCTGAGGCTAATAATAAACTAGATGGCACATACACAAAAATGTTACAAACAGTCCTGGGCTACACGTGGAGAGATCACCTAACTAACAAAGAACTTTATGGGGATTTAAGGAGCATAACTTCAGTATTAAGGGAAAAGGCGACTTATGTTTATTGGTCACATATGAAGGAGAGGATGTGAGCTGGCAAACCAAGTACTTTTCTGGGAACCAAGGGAACCAAGATATGGGAAGAGAAAACGTGGTAGACCTGCGCTTACCTACTTGGACCAGCTTGAAAGGGATACCGGTCTTAGAAGGGACAAACTCAAAAACATTATGGCAGACAGAAAGATGTGGCGACAACTAGTCATGTCTGTCCGGGGAAACCCGAATTACTAGTAGTAGTAATAGTAATAATAAACTATGTTGTTTTTCCCCAAAAGAAAATCTTAATGTATAATCTTTGACATGGTGAGATGTTTATGTATCATTTACAGAAGGAGTCTCCACTTTCAACACTTTGTAGCCGTAAATTATCCCCCATGGATGATGATGTGCTTTCCTGTTTCTCTGTCACATGACAAGCTATGTGCTTTTTTTTGTATTTTTACCTTCAACAGGGAGGAAGGAGAGAGACCGAGGAGGGGACGACTGTTCGTAGGTGCATCACACCACCTCATCGTTGACTGTTGTCCTATACGAGCTTTTTAATCCCTACATAATGTACTGTAGGTAATATATATCTCTATGTGTGAGGGTCAGTTTCTGAAAACTATGATGCTGATGAGGATGAGGACGACGACGATGATGGGGAACGCTAATCTGGATTACATAATGCGATTCCCCATAATCTGATTACAGGTTCTTTTTATGGACTCATGGTTGCGATGTTGACATCAGTGAATCATAGACTATTGATTTCATATTTACTGGGTGTGACGGTAAACTGCATAAGAGCAGGTGTTATGACTAACAGCCGTTGCGTGTGGTTTCTTGCAGTAGTTCTAATCTACTGCAAGAAGGAGGGAGACTCTAAAATATTAACCCTCTTAGCTAAACATAGTATAGGTGGATTTCATCGCACGTACGAGAATAACAAAAAGCACTTTTCGTTTGATAATAATGTCAGTTTATGGATGTGTTCCTCCGTCCAGGATTTTCCGACAAAAAGTAGTAAAGACCTAAAAACCTAACGCAAGAAAGTAATCTAAAGGATTACATTTCGGATTAAATCTCTACTCATTTCATTTGTGCTGGACTTTTTCCTCGGTATTTTCTCAGTGATCTGCTGTAACAAAGATCAGTTTATATATAAACATATTGTATTACTTTGTGGTTATTTCTGCAAAAGGCTGTCTCTGGTGTGCAGCAGAGTGTGGCATGACTGTGAAAACAAAGCCAGAATAAACAGGAGGTACAGCGGCTTACAGCTAGTTTTACTTCAGTATCAGCATGTTTGGACTCTGTGCAGCTTTGTTCGTCTGTGTAAACACAGCGTTGTCCTAATAAAGTCCAAAACTGTCTAACCCTAACCCACACCAGAAGGTGTCATGTGACGGCATGTGACATAAAACTTCAAACAAAACAAAAGCACAGCAATGTTCGTTCCTAATGTCCGAGTTCCTTGTACATGCATTTCACTTTGGTGCTGATAGGACGTTAGAAGCCGTGGTTATGTAATGGCGTCTGTGCGTACGGCCAAGTGGGGTGTTACCAGAGCAGGGCTGTGGTGGGATGGGCCTGGCTGTTGCTTGGTTACAAATATTTTGGGCAGGGAAATGGGCAAATATGTCCTGCCTCCCCAGGAAATGGGCTGCTCTTGTGACTGCTACAGGGGGCTCGAGTCGCACCGACACCACAAAACAAAACAGGAAAACGGAGAGCATGCGGTAAACAAAACCTGCTGTTTGGGTTTGAGTATGTTCCTGCTTTCAAAGTCAGAGACTCGCCGTTGCAGCTCTCTGCTGCTGCAGATACCAGTGCAATTAAAAGGTATATATTTACTAAATAAATAAGTCAAAAATCTTTTTATCTTTATGTATTCTATTTCTTTATTTTGTGGTATATTTACGTATCTGCTATTGTTTTTTACTTCTACTTTGAAAAAAAAAAATATATATATATATATATATATATATATATACACACACACACAGTTAGATAGATTATTTCCCGAGATTCCACATCTGTATATTTGTTTGTTGAGTCTAATTATAGAACTAAGATATGTGACCTTCAGTCCCGTTCCCTTGCAGCTGATCGTGTGCTCAAAATTATTTTGCAGTTTGCTCTGAATTCGCTTCTTCTGTAAAACCATGATCTGGTTTGGAAAACACTGTATTAGGTTTCCTGTGTTGTACCAGATGTGGATGTAGCCTGCATCACTGATCTGACATCAGTTCTGTGGTTTGCATTTAGTTATTTTATCTGACGTGACAAACAAGCAGGACGGAATACAGGATCTCATCCAAGTCTTTGTGTTTGGGACACTGTCCAGCATTCCTGGGATTTTAACATACAACCTTTCAGTCACAAGCACAAGCTCTTAACCACGGAGTTATTCCTGGGCTTGTGGAATTACCATGCAGCCTCACGGAATTGACAAAGCCCTTTGAATCAATGCCGTAATGTTTTCAAGATTATAACGCAAGTCCGTTCGCCGTGACATACTACTATTAGCAATTCAGAGCCTTCACAGACATATTCTTTTGCAGTAGTTGCATCAGACTAAAACAGATTTCTGCAGCTTTTGGCCTTCTGGCTCGGCCCCGTATGGTCCTGTTTGTGGTGTGACTTCTTGTTTTGAGGTAGCAATGAATGACATCATCGCTCTCTCCCTGTCTCAGTCTGCTGGGCACAGAGCCAGTCTGAGGAACTGTGCGTTTCAGACTCTGAGGTGTATCCCATTAACAAGAAGAGAAGCTTATTATCTGTAGCTTACTCCTTAATAATAGCATTATGTGCAGTTTAAGTCATGTAGATGTTTTCAGTTCTGTGACTGAAATCATTTAAAGGCCAGACATTACAGAAATTCCAAGCAAAACTACAAATATTAATGACCGTGGGTTATAACAAGTGAAGCTATTCTTCATCTGCTTTCAGTATTATTTCTTACCATTCATAAAAACAGTGAGTTTATAAGAAGGAAGACACATTAGCAAAATGTTAATCACCGTAGTACACAAGGTCCTCCCTTAAAACTGACATGACATGTATGTAGTATGGAACAGAAAGAAGCAGATAAGAGAATATGAACCACAAACTAGCATTAAGTAGATTAATACTAGCATTAACTAGAGTTTAATTTGTATTATATGTAATATCCCATTCAAGTCATGTCACTGCCAAGAGGGTGGTTCTGGACTTGTTTGAACTATGGACTACACATATGAACTATATTTCCCATGAGTCTCTGCAGGTCACATGTTGGTAACCGTCTGCAACTGGTTTGTGTTTAGGAGTCATTAGTCACAGTATTTACGTGCTGATTTTGTTCATCTTCTTCGTCATGCATTAACTGTCTTCATTATTGCATTCTCTTGTTATGAATGCTTTGGGGTTTGCCCATGTCATGGTTTCTTGCTTTGCCTGGATTTTGCTCGTTGTTTCATGTCATGTACAGTTTGTACTTTGTAAATGTTGCACTTATGTCCCGTTCTTCGCGTGCCTCCAGGGTATGATTTAGACATGGCAATTCACAACTCACACTGAAAACCACTATTATGCGGGAATCGTTTCATGTGGGAATGTGAGCAAAACAGTAATGTCAAAACGTTAATCTGTCCCCGACGACCTTGTAACATTAATGGTAGTCTTTTGCCATGGCCCCAGTGGGAATCGGATCCATTGGTTTAATGTGTTGTGACCGGTCGCGATGTTGTTGGCTGTGGCATAAGTGATGCTGCAGTGATATTGCGATGGAACTACTACAAGTGCGGGTATCCATATAACATCTTTTTTCAGTTGTTCCTAATAAGGAGAGCGTATGCAGCCGCCGAGAGAAAAAGTCCTGCACTCAGCGTCTTTTTCAGTGCATTCTGCTTTTTCAGTGCTGCCACTCGGAGTGCTTCGAAAAATCTCTGAACTTTTTCAGAAAGGTCCTGGTGTTGTCACTGTCGCTCCTTCAGCTAACCAATCACATGGCGGGTTAGTGGTGATATGTTGTAAAGATATTGTTGTCATTGAAACAAAACAGACACTCAGCATGGGAACCCTTTTCTGATGACGTGCAACGACCAAATACCCCCCCATCGCTTTTCTGCTACAACTATATGGACACTAATCGGAATACTCATACTGCCTCACTGTAAAGCGTCCTGTGGCAAATTCAAAATAACAAGGAAAGAAAACATTGGCAAATCTGTCTGGAAATGTTATAAATAGGCTTTGTTTGAACAAAACAAATGTTCAGAAACAGGAAGTGAACGCTCTCAACAGAGACATGATGCAGTTCGACTGGTCCCATGTTGCTAACTAACTACCTAATGTCTCAGCTTTACGTTATATCAGGTCTCACATATTTTACATGTCTCACAGAGGTTCGCACTCTGTAGCATCCTGTTAAACACAGTCAGGTGGGAATAAACCACACCTGTTACTTTACTGTTATGCATAGCACATGGCTATAGGCCGACTGGAATCACATAATGCAAAGCGGACCTACGTTAGGTTTATCACAGAAACAAAAATGGCTGCCTGCAGCAGGTTGGAGCAAAAATCCAAGATCTGAAAGATTGCGTAATAAATTGTAAAATAAGCTGTTGTATGTGATATAGGTGGCACAGTGGTACAGTGGGTAGTGTTGCTGGCTCACAGCTCCAGGGTCCCTGCCTTGATCCTGAGCTGAGGTTACTATCTTTTCTCCCCTTCTCCATGTGGGTTTCTTCCTTGTTTTCCAGTTTCCTCTTACTGTTCACAAATATGCTGGTTGGTGAAAATTGCCTCTCAGGCATGGTGCTCTGCAGTGGTCTGGCATCCTATCAAGGGTGTATTTCCACCTCGCACACTTTGTTCCCATGATAGGCTTCAGATCTACCATGACACTGACCAGGATAAAGCTGTTACTGAAGATAAAGCAATAAACTGGCAGCTAATAAATAGGTTAATAATAGTATATTTTCTTAAATACTGTAAGACTTGGGGCTAGGGTTGCAAAAACCTGTGTACTTTGCTGAGTCCTATTTAGATTTTCTGTGCTTTCCACATGATTCCCAATCCATTTCTCTGTGAAGAGCGCTTCATATGGTACATATGGCAATTTGTGGTATATAAGAATCATGTCCCTGAGACTCCTATTTTTGTCTGAAGAAAGGCACGGGTTATGGGAGGTTGCCCTTATGAAAGCATATTACAACCACGGAGAAGTTGGATTGAACAATCTTCTGTTCAAACATTTTGCTCTTTCAATATTTGTTTTTTTACTCTCTTGACAAATTAAGATTTTGTCAATACGGATTTATGTGGTGAATTCCAAAGTGCTGATTGTTGATTGCATTACCTTAGCCAGCTTTAGGTTTATATAGTGAAATGAAGTGTTATCCACTGTTTAACTCATTCATCCTCACGACTCTATAGATGTGGAGGATCAATTAAACTCTGATATGAGATTTACAATTTAATTAGACAGTTCTAATTAAATGATCTGCTATCATGTTTTAACAAATTCATCCTTGTTATACAGTGCATTGTACTTTTGTGCGTGCTTGTAGATCATTTTGTCATACAGTGTCAGAAATCAGATAAGCGAGTCTGTTTGAGACACTGATAAACTTGACACAGTTTGATGTGAGCTTGTGGTGACTGAGAAGTGTAGGTTGTGAGCTAACTTGGATCTTTAATCTTCCCTGATATCACAGAGATGGAGTTTAGAAGCTGAGAAAAGTGAATAAGAATTTTTGATATTTCAGTTATATTATATTACATATAATATCACATATTATAATAATAGTTTTACATATTACATATTAAGTATTACATATTATAATTTCAATAATTATATACACGTCACATTAACCCTGGAAAACCCAGACCACCTATAAGGGTGAACTAAAAGTTAGGGTCAAATATGACTCCAGTGGTGCTACAGGGTTAAATCAAATTCTTAATTTTTATATGATGTAAATAAAAAGTACATTTTTGGCAAGTGTTTTTTCTTTGCTTTGCTAGGGATGACATTTGTCTGGAAATTATATTATCGGTTTTGAGAGTTAAAAAAAAAAAGGTAGAATCCAAATCACAAAGATTCAGAACATCCAGCATCTGGGATTCTCATGGAAAAATAAACACTTTCATACTCCTCTTCCACCAGGGAAGCTCGAGGGCCAGTTTGGAGCTAGTGCTTAATCTTAAACCAGTTCTTTATGTTTTGACAGCCAAAGAATCGTCTTTCGACCAGGAAAACTGGTTTGAGCTTGTCTAGAACTAAGAAGCACTTATATCAGGGGTGGGATTCTGTGTGACCAACAAGAACAATTTGCAGTGTTTTCAAACTGGCATTAGCAAAAGCCCAGAACTAGCACCTAGTGTGCATTGGGGTAAGGGGTTATCAGGGTGGTCAGACAAATCCAATACCTTTTATATGTTACTGAAATAACAAGTTTAATATAGATTTGAAATACTCCATGTTAGATATGCCCAGCATAACTAGGTAAAACTCTAGCTAGTTAGGCTGTGTTAATGTGAGCTTGTTGGCAATCATTACCAGCTAACAGCCAGTTATCTGTTTAAAATTAATTTAGCTATATCAGTAAAACATAAAAACTTAATAGAGCATACAGGTTACAGCACTTACCTCATTACAGTTCATTTCACTTCATGGATCGTGACAGATGGTTGTAACTAGTTAAATGCTAAATTCTGACCGACCTTTTCTCAGGAGGCCTGGATGCCTCACCTTTGGTCTAATTTATATGAAATCTGTCATTTTGAGATTTAGATTTTTGAGAATTTTGTATTTATGATCATTCTGCCCTCCCCCTGCTTCCTTAGTTCAACAGCACATAAATGTAAAACTCACCACCACCCATAATATCCTGCTCAGCATTAAGCCTGTGTGATAACTACAGAAAATACCGCCTACATTATCATCTCCAAGCTCTAGTTCAGTGTACTCTTTTTTAGCACCAAAATGTGCCGGATGCCACCTCTCCTCTCTCACATGTTGAGTCTGTGAATGAAATCTAATCTGAGTTCAATTAAAGTAGACATAATTTAAACTAATACAATTACTCAGCCAACATGGATTTTAATATTGTTCAATTACCCAACCAGGTAAAACTCCTGAACACTTGAGTGAAAACAAAGGGGATGCCTATTATAAAAGCTAATATCAAAAAGGCAAAAGACTATCTAAACCACCAGAGCCACACAAAAAAACAATTAAAATGAAATAGCAAGCAGTATTTCAATTTTCAAATGTTTCTTTACAACAGCTAATCCTCCATTGTGCCACTGAGCACCAGTATTAGCTAACATTAGATAATGTATGATATTATATACATTGGATAATGAAATCCCAAGCCCAACCCTGACCCTAACCCAAATGTATTGCAATATATACAATTACAGGTAAAAAGGATATACAAAAGTTTTTTCCCCCAAACTTTTGAACCCTTACCGCGGATGATGTGTGTAGTGCAGCAGGTGGTGGGATTTGGAAACAGTATAGTTACACCATTGAGGTGCTTCATACCATTCTGAAGTGTGTTATGTTTAATCAACACTACATACTAGGATTCTAATGATATGGCAAGTTGATATAAGTGTATATGAACCAATATATTTAAGATAAAATACTGCTTATATTACATGAGAAGCAATAAATATTTAAAACTAATCATACCCACACTCCCTTCTCAGAAAAAGTAGTGCAAATTAAAATTGGCTACATAAATGAAGACGTGTTTATCTTAAGCATGCTGTTTTTCACAAACTTATTTGCTAGCACTAGTTCTAATTCAGACACACACACACACACACACACACACACACACACACAGGGAGAGACAGAGAGAGAGAGAGTCTGTCAACTTTATTCAGACATCCTTTCCTGGCTGATTTTATACAAGTTATATACACTGAAAACCTGGCCAAAGATCTAATGTTTAGTTTAGCCTTGTTTAATTTTGTTAAATTCTAATGCACAGAGTATGTTTCATTATATGCTGCTGGGAGTCTGACTCGATCATGCGAACACTGTCACTATTATATTTCAGTTATTGCACTTTTATAATGTTGCTTGTTTTAAGGTATGTAGGAGTCAGTTGGATCTATTAGAAGAAATGGAATATAGTATTTATAAGTATGCTTTCGTTTGTGTAAAATTAATTACCTGTCACTACAACCCGAATTCCAGAAAAGTTGGGATGTTCTTTAAAGTTGAATAAAATGAAAACTAAAAGACTTTCAAATCACATGAGCCAATGTTTTATTCACAATAGAACATAGATAACATAATGTTCAAACTGGGAAATTGTACACCTTTATTCCCAAAATGAGCACATTTCAAATTTGATGTCTGCTGTAGGTCCCAAAAACGTTGGAACAAGGGCAACAAATGGCTTAAATAGCAAAAAAGATTCAGCTGGGAGAACATCTAGCAACTAATTAAGTTAATTGAGATCAGGTTTGTAACATGATTAGCTATAAAAGGGATGTCTTAGAGAGGCAGAGTCTCTCAGAAGTAAAGATGGGCAGA
>JAQMCW010000036.1:17135561-17147283 GCA_030068335.1 Chrysichthys cranchii | reverse complement strand
TGATGAAAATTACAGGCCTCTCTCATCTTTTTAAGTGGGAGAACTTGCACAATTGGTGACTGACTAAATACTTTTTTTCCCCACTGTATGTATAATGTAATTGATGTTTAATAGTCAATATGTCCCTATTTGAGCATATCAATAATTTAATCCATAGTGGATTTCATAGACAAACAGGGATTTAGAAACTGCTGATATTCTAAAAAGCAATATAATGTTTTCCTGGAACTCAAAATGAAGTCACTTTGAGTAAGTCCTGCACTCATGTAGATTCAACCCATCTATATCATTTAAGTGGAGCATTACTGGAAGTCTCCTTTTTATTTAATCCCCTAACGCTAAGTTCTTACCATCCCTGCAAACCTCTCAGTAAAACCTTAACCTCCAAATACACGCACATGCCCAGGAGCCAAGAAAGTTTCAGTGGGGATTAAAGAAACTTAGCAAAGCTTACACTGATTGAATTTGGAGGATTAGCTTGGTATGTAGGTGCTTAGTTGGATTTTTGATTTTCTTAGGTATATTTTAGAATGTGACATTCACAGATAAACACAGACAGACATCAGTGTGCTGTTTTTGCCCAGTCAGTCATGTAGCTAGCTAGTTATGTAACCAGCATAGCTAGAGATGAAAAGTTAGCCTGGCTAGAGTACAGCTGCATGTTAGCTAGCATAGTTGTGCATGCTACAGATTTTCACTGTTGTGTTGCAAGCTGTTGTCAGTGATGTCATAACTGAACTTTTCCTTAGCCTTCTTTGCTATTGTTTCCATAGCATGTACAGGTGCTCCCCTAGTTACAATGGCCCGACTTACGAGTTTTCGAATTTACGATGACGATTGCGATACGCTAAAAATTGTAAAATATTTAGAAAATATTTAAGATTCGCAGGCAGGCCAACATAACAGCATATGAGGTACAATACGTTCGGACGATGCCTGGATGTATGCAGACGACACCTGGAAGTTCACTGACGATGCCCAGATGTACGCGTCACTCGCCTTGCATGATGCCTCACTCTCTCCCCCAACTCACGGAGTTAACTTGTGTATCGGTGTACTGTAAAGTGCATTACTGCGTGGGATTTTTTTGTGTTTCAAGAGCTAATTTTAATTCAAAAGCATGTCTTCTAAATGCCCCAGCATGTCTCCTACAGGAAAAGACTCCTCAGTAGGCTAGTCTAAGCTAGGCTTAGATCGGCTAAGTTGCCTAAGCTAGGCTAAGCTACCTAAGCTAGGCTAAGCAGTGATTCGACATATGATATTTTCCACTTACAATGGGTATAGCGGAATGCATCTCCATCGTAACCTGAGGACTACCTGTATAAGCACACAGAAATCTTGGGCTTATCTCATAATCCATCCAAATAGCAATGTGACTCTTGGTCACGTGTAATCTAACTGTACATGGAAAAATAATTGCCAAACAAGGTTTGGCCACCCCTTTCGTTCCGGAATGGTTAATACAACTA
Organism: Chrysichthys cranchii; assembly: GCA_030068335.1. NCBI lineage: Eukaryota > Metazoa > Chordata > Actinopteri > Siluriformes > Claroteidae > Chrysichthys > Chrysichthys cranchii. Next base: position 17,145,814 of record JAQMCW010000036.1, on the reverse strand, counting down.
GAATGTTTAGTTGCTGATTAGACCTCAGGATAGTAACAGAGACATTTGTGTCATTTTCTCAGAGTGATAGCTGTCAGGACATAAGGACATTTTAGCCGAAGCGCTCTTAAATTTGCTTACAGATGCTGCCCAATTGGGAGCATGCTCATCCTCACTCAGTGTCAGGGTTCGTCCATGGATATAACAAGTCCCACGTGGTTTAAATAGTTCAAAGACCCAAGTGACTTCTCAGGCGGGTTTGCACACAGACACGGTCATGGCAGAATGTGCTGTAAACAATGTCATTGCTTATAGCAGTGATTGGGATTTGAGTCTGAGTCACAGGCTTATGAATAATGCAGCAGAGGGCTGTTGATCAGCCTGAACTGTTTGTGCACAGTGTGTTTGACGGAGCTGTGGGAAGGCAGTTAAAGGGATACCCCATTAATATTTCATCCGTCCTTCTTAAAACATGCTTGGAGTCCGCGTCTGTGGCTGCATGAGCCCTGCTCTTTACAAGCCGATCTGACTGAGTAATCTAGCTTTCGTTCACAATCACAGCGATGCCTGCGGCACCATGGGTAATCCATGCAAATAGAGCTGATGTGACGCTGGTTTCCAGGGACGATGAGTATTGGTGCTGGTAATGAGCACTATATGGTATCTGGGGAGGGCAATTAGTGAGCGCCCTGTTTTTCTTTCGCTTGTGCCAGGCAAGCTAACAGAACTAGAGATAAATTTTCAGAGAAGTACAACTGATCACACAAAAGCATCCAGTGAATGTCGGCACATGACGAGCAAGCGAAGCAGTAATTGCGGGATGGCAGCATAATAAGCACCCTGGGTGGAGTGTCTTATTCGTTGAGCTGCCAGTTTTAGTGGAGAAGAAGTGTGAACTCTCATCACAGGTTTCAGAAACACATTCACCCACACTGTGTTGTGTTACTTGCTTTTGGGTGGGTTTCCTTGTATCTTTATGCTACCTTGTCTATGCCTTAAAGCTCCTGAATAACATGGGTTCAAATGTTTAAAAAAAAAATGTTTGTGATACTGAAGAGTGTATTTGTGACGTATGAATATTTCATTATAACTAAAAGCTACAAAAAGTCCTATTTTCTGCCTGATTAAGACCGTGTGGGTGTGCCAGATCCCATAGTGATTCACTGTGGGGCCTCACTGACAATGTAAACAACTTGCCAACAGTGATAGTGCTAGAAAAGTATGTAGAGAGAAATTTCCAGAATGCTTTTGTTTTTTCATGACTGATGCATGGTGTTTTGGTGCATTTTGAACATATCTCTAGTGCCACAATGCTCATAGAAAGCATCATTTGACAGCAAATGGCTTATTACCTCTGCAATGGAGGCTATGTTTTCAGTGCCATTTGTTTGACTGTTTATCTGTAAACAGTATTGTGCAAAAACTTCCAGTCCAACTTTCATGATAATTGGTAGCAGGGTGTAGTATGGGCCAAGTAAGAACTCATTCAATTTTGGCGCAAATGCAACTCACAGGGCTGCTCGATAAAGTTAATTGCCCTTCTGCTAACATTGCGAGATACAGCATTTGGGCTTGGTAGAAATCTGCACTCAACAATGCCATACATCTTAAAATCCAGTAGATGGTGTAAAGTAACGTGTAATAATGACAAAACATAGTCAATGTAGAAATATAATGACTCCATTGGAGATATATCCAGTGGTCTCCAAACACCCTTCTAGTTAACCATTGAGGTCAAGAGTTTTCCTGGCAAGATCAGATCAGATCATATCAGGTCAACAATATATTTCTGTTTACAACATCATGAGATTTTATGATGCAAATACATAGTCAGACAGTCTAAACTTGTCCTTTCAGTGCTTTTTTACAGTACTAGGCACTGATCATGACTATTGCGGTCATAACAAAGCCTCAGCGATTACTATACATAAAATTCTCTACTTAAGTACTGGATATAAAATGATGTAACTTTTAAGAATATTCAGTTACTCTAATTGTAATTGGTTCTTTGCTAGGTCTGACACTGCTAAACATAGTCCTGCCAAATTCAAGTGGATCGCAGAAAAATAGCAGAAAGAAGATATTCTTTCACTGAGACTGATTCATACCCCTTTCACTGGCTGGACGAAGGCCCCACATCTTTCAATGGGACTGTCAAAGGCAGAAATGAAACAAGCATAAAGGAAAAGAGAACAAGAGATAAAAGTTAATCACTTTTTAATTTGATAATAGTACAGTATTACTGAAAGAGATGCACTTATGCTATCATCATGTTTCCAAAAAAATAGTTGCGATGAACCGTTCAAAATGAGCGGTTCTGTAAAGGTTGAGACGGCAGGTGCGGTGAATTTTTACACCCCTATTTCACACACTGCTGGAGATGTTGGAGACTGGTGAGCCTTGCTGCATCCATCCGAGTGCGGTTATGGGAAAGCTGAGTCATGCATCCTGTCAACTATCCTCATATAAACAAACGTGCTGATGTGGTTCAATATTCGGAGAGTGCGGAAAGTCGGGGGGAAGAGAGAAAGACAGCACGGAGTGATAAATGTATCAAAATATTATAATAGATTTGCTATGAAGAAGAGATGGTGTTGCTGGGCTGCTCTACAGCTCCTTCAGTGCTGGTTGTAGTGCTGTTTAGGAGCCCCTCACTATGACCTTAGACATGGTTCAGTGCATGAGCTCAGGCTTATGATATTCACTTAGAGAGAGAGAGAGAGAGAGAGAGAGAGAGAGATTGAAATGGTCTTATAATAAGGACAAAGGTAGGGAAAAATGGAAATTAATCTAGGATAGATCGCAGACCGAAAAAAGGAATTGAGAGAGACACAGGTGAAAGCGAGACAAAAGACACAATGCAGTTGCGTTGGCTGTGTCTGCAACCACAAGCTATGCCTTGTGATGTAGGATTCCCACATGTCCTTCAAGGTGCAGTGAACTAAGTGACAGTGCATTAGCAACAGGCTGCCGAACGCAGCACAGGAACTGCCGCTCAGCCCAGAGGGAAGAAATGTTTAAATTATATATGCGCTCACAGCACTAATCTTGCCTATCAAGTCCTCCCGACTGCTGAGGTACTGTTGTGTAGCTAACCCGCCTACAGTCAAGGTTAGGGAATTGTGATTGGATTTCTAAACCATTAGAAGCAGACTATCATGGCCTTCTGCCTCGGCCTTCAGGATGTCACGGTGATGTCATTTACCGGCTCGGTGAATAGTCGATGGAATATGTTTTGGAAATCTTGATGCCAGAACTCAAAAACAGCAATAAATAGCATCAGACAGTCAGGAGGCAGCATCGGGGTGAGTGAGTATAAATACACACACACCTCACATCCAGTACAGACAAAACTATTCAGCAGGTAGCAAGTATTGATTATTTCTTTGTTTTTTGTTGGTTGCGTGCTTTTTTCTTTCTATCTGTTTTATGTCAGAGGGTCTCCAGGACTAGGCTTGTAAATCTATCATAAACGAATACAAAGATATGATGTAATTCATTACAAACGTCTCCAGTCTACATGAGATTACAATCGTGTCTGGCTTGTGTCTGGTTGTCTCAGCTGTAATCACATTGTTTTATCGTGTACTTTACGGCTATTGTTCTATTCAAAAGGCAAATAGTGTTGGGGGGGGTGCTTGATTGTTTTTTCAGGACGTAATCTTGTGAAGCCATTTGAGAATTTCACATGAGAACAGAAGAGACAGACAAAATAATACAGATATCAATAAAGGTAAGAGAAGATGACACTTTTGAATGATTAATAACGACATGTATTAATTTGTTCTTAATAAGCTCAAAAGGATCGACATCCAGTGAGATTTTCGTAAATTGTCACCCTGATCAAAATGCAGCTTTTATTGTTCGGTATCCGTGTCTGTAAAACATTGGATTTGATGTATAATTAGTTAGTTAGTTAGCAACATGGCTAGTCGAGCTGCATCAGGTCTATTCCTGCATCTGAACACACACAAAAAAAAATGTATTTCTACGATGTAAAGGAATTTGCACGCAGTGAGCCTGGATGAATATTCAAATAATGTAGGTATCAGTAGTTATGTTGCAATATTACTGCCTCATTATTTATGCCATCGCCATCTATGTCACGACCGGTCACAGCACGTTAATCCAGTGATTCCAATTCCCACTGGAGCCAGAGCAAAAGATTACCATTAATTAATGTTACTAGGTTGCCAGGGGATCGATTGAAACCATTTTGTTCCCATTCCCACACAACACCATTACAGCATTATAGTGATAAATAAACAGTTTTCAGACCTAAACAAAGTGTTGTTGCAGAAAATATAGTGGCTCAGACCCACCATTAAAAGTTAAAGACAAGTCAAAGACAAATTTCTGTCAGGTTAAGATTGGAAATAAGACTCTCAGATGTCAGGCTAGAGTACAGAGTGTGCTGTGCCTATTTAGGAAAGCCTGCGCTACTAACTAATGAGAAGATAGTCGAAGTGCTAGATATAGGGAGTGTGGGGATGGAGGGCAGGTGTGGGAAATGGAAGGATATGTGAAATATAACATAGGCCAGAAGGTTGAAGAAGGGCGCAGTGAGAGGAGAGACGTCAGAAAGAATGATGTGTCCCTGCGTTGGCCTTAAGCTTCAGGAGAACTAATTACTGCCTGAGTGACAGCAAGGTGATCAGCGATGCCTAACACTGGCTTTAAATTAGCTCCACTAACACTGTGGGCACTGGACCTGTCAGAAGAAAAAAGAGCCATGAAGCAGGATTGGGGATGAAGGGAAAAAAAGCAAAGAGAAAGTGCAGTGGAGGGACAGCGACAGGGCAGCGCTGTCAAGTAGAGATGGATGTTGCAGTAGGAGGGCATTTACAATCGATTACCCAGGAGGTCTTACTATCTCTAAACTGCCTCACCCTTTGTACCCAGCATCCCTGTCTCTATTTCTCTCCCTTTATCTGTCATCTCTCTTCTTCTTCTCTGAGTGTCCTGTTTAGCTTCTTCAAGCCGAGATACATCACACTGACTGTCGGTCGGAGTTTTTTTTTTGCACAACATTGGCACTAGTCCTGCATTGGAACTAGTCATCAACCTGTTTGATTCATAGGGCAGAGAAAGAGAGAGAGTATGCTGATTAGGTGTTCAGTCTAATAGCTAGCTGTATTTTTACAGTTTAGAGAGCCAAAAAGGCTGAGCAGACTGTTTGAAAGATTGTGGCATAAAAACGATAGCCAAAAATGGTTCGCTTGGCTATACCATAACCTGTTTGGTACACCTTTAGAAAATAGGGGTTCCTCTGGAATTTGTTCCCTTGAGATACTTTGCCAGGCTTTTACTGCAGCCACCTTCAGTTGCTGCTTGTTTGTGGGGCAGTTTTATCTTCAGTAAGTGAAAAGCATGCTCAATTGATTTGACTGAGTTGGTCATTTAATAATATTGGATTTCTTTGCGTTTGTTTTGGGTCATTATCTATCTGGACTGTGAAGTGCAGGTGTGCAGAATTTGACTGAATCTGATCAGAAAGTATAGCTCTATACCAGTGTTTCCCAACCTTTTTTGAGCCACGGCACAATTTTTGCTTCGAAAAATACGGCGGCACAACGGGGGGTGGGGGTGGGGGGGGATAACACATCCGGGTACTGCCTAGGGAATCTTGGGAAATTGACTGCGTAATCGTTGTGCGCTCTCGCGGTGCGCTCTCGGTGCGCGCAACTCGAGGTTTAATGTTGCGCGGGAGGTGGGGGGCATTTTCACGCGGCACACCTGACGACCTCTCGCGGCACACTGGTGTGCCGAGGCACACAGGTTGAAAAACACTGCTCTATACACTTCAGAATCCATCTTGTTACTTCTATCAGCAGTCACATCATCAGTAAACACTAGTGACCCAGTTCCATTGGCAGCCTTACATCCCAATGTCCACCATGTTTGACAGATGATGTGGTATGTTTTGGATCATGAGCCCTTCCTTTCCTTCTCCACACTCTTCTCTTCTGGTATAAGTTAATCTTGGTTTCATTTGAGAATCTTGTTGCAGAACTGGGCATGTTCTCTGGCAAAGTCTAGGCTTTTTTGTTCTTGAGCATCACCAGTGGTTTGCATCTTGAGGTAAAACCAAAAACATTTACATTCATTTACATTCTACATCTCTTTATCATAGACTTTGATAGGCCTGCCTCCTTGAAAGAGTTTTTGACTTGACTAGATGCTGTGAAGGGGTTTTTCTTCACCAGGAAAGAATTCTACAGTCATCCATTTCCATTGACTTCTGTGGTCTTCCAAGCCTTTTGGGGTGACTGTATATAAACACCTAGGGTTGTCCCAAAGTGTGGTATATGTTGTGGAGCCCTTGTTTTCCTCAGAGCATACCGCATTTAAGAGTACTGCAATATAATACTGTTAGGTGCACTTTTATTATGGCATACTGTTTGGTCAAGTAGTATTCAAGTTTAAACCTTCTTATGATAATGCTTTTCTGTGTTTTTCTTTGTTGTTGTTGTTACCATGGTTACAGCCTACTGCCACCTCTTAGTTTGGAGAATTATTATCTTTCGTGCAGGTGCAGAACAAATGTGAATGCCTGCAATCAGCACTTCTTGCCGCCATTCGTTAATCAGCTGGGGCAGTTGGCTTTGGTTGGCATTAGGTGGCTGTTGGCTTGGTTTGTCAGGGTCAGGAATGTTTCTGGAACATTGGATGAAGTAAGTGCCATCTTACTTGTGCCCTAGTGCCCACCGACCCACCACAATCATGCCACACAAGCTGCAGACCACAAGGAGATTTTCATCCCATATCCTGTGACTCTAAGTGCTATACATATGTACATATACCACTTATAGCTAGAACCCTTGTTGTAAATGAAGAGTTTTTGTATAATCCATGAGCATGAGGTGAGGAAATCCTAAGCATCTGCTTCCGCTCACCTGTTTCTGCACCTGTTATGAGAATATTTCAGGCCTCAGCTGGGACTCAGCTCTGTATAACACAGATGTGCATGATGTAGAGGGAGAAGGGTGGTGCTGCGAACTTCATCCTCAGTAGACTTTAAATGTATCGATCTTTTTTCCTCATAAAGTTAGAGTACTTTAGGGCTCAACACTGAGACCTATTACTTTTTGCCATAGCGATCTGATCACTTCAAGCTTTCTCGAATCTTCTTGCCAGTCTTGTTGTGTTGTAATCTTGGCCCAAGCTTGCAGATAAAAGTGCAGCAGACCCATTAATGTGTGGCCCCAATGCCATCATTACTTCACTCAGTGCACACTTAAGTGCAATTCCCCGTATCCGCATTGTGACGCCCCATCCATTTGTGTGATAAATTAGTCTGTTGCAGCATGTTTGTGCATGTGATATGAGTTTGCGCATACGCATCGATGCTTGGGTGGAGCAAGCAAGGTCCAGAGAGAATGAGAGAAATCAGGACATTACAATAAGAGTTAGAATCCATTAGGCGTTTATGGGTTGTAACCTAATACAGAATAAGCTTTGCAGGATCCGGGGAGCCTGAAGCAGCTTGGATAAAAGAGGGAGAGAGAGTGATGTGAGGACGAGATTGATGCTGACAGGCGTTTACTGTTTCACCAGGCCCATGTAGTTCCCACTGGGGGTCATAACAGGACACAAAGATCTGAGAAAGGGACATGAAAATGAAAATGCGCAGGATGAGCTCAGCTGTGGCATATCTGACCCCTGAACTGGGCTTGCAAATGGAAAATCGATGTTACACTTACAGTTGAGTGTTACAGTTAAAAATGACTATTCACAATTACCGATTTCTGTTGAACTCAGCTGTAGGACACCAGAGTCAGGGGCAATAAAGAAACTGCTAAGATCTATTTGTGGTCAAATAGCGTTTTGCTTAAAGTGTCAGTTTCACCTTCATGGGTCGTTTGCATGCAGAAGATGAAGGTCTTGTGTAACAAGATATTGACATGTTAGCCTTAGGCAATGTTTTACATTATGGAGTTGATGTACAGTAGGTGAGAGGAAAAGTAGGGAGAAAATAAAGGACTGAATTAAAAGGATATCGAAATTGCCAAAGGGCAAAATGCAGTCATGTAGTGAGAGTAGAGCTCTGAAAGAAACCTGGAATCACATTCACACACATCTTAATAATCTGACTGATAGTTCAATTGGAAATAAAAAAATAAAATAAAAAATGTCATCTATATCCATGATTCTGAAGAACGAACATTTCGGGGCAAATCCTAAGAAATGGTCTATTTTCGATTTCCAGTACAAACGATTCTATAGATATGGTTATTAGTCTTGCCTATAAAATAACAACGAAATATCTTTATGTATCTTTGTTTGTTGTATCCTGACCAGGATAAAGCTGGAAATTCACTGAAAATGAACGAGCCAATGAATAATCCATGATACAGTATTAAATAATCCACAAACCAGGATTAATCTATTATACATGATTTTTTTTCTTTACTTCTTTGTTTAATTTAAGGTTTATATTTTAGCAACAAAATATATTTATTTTACAATGTAAAGCAAAAGCCAATTTCCCCTTCAAGCTGTGTGAAACCTCACCATGATTATCATTATACAGCCCCCTCGCATTCCCTGTGCCTTGGTTGGCAAGGGATTAGCATCACATAATAACATTAGCTTATTATCAGTCGACTCTCTTTAATGAGTCAGATCCAATATAAGCAGCATCTTCTTGTATTTATAATCACTTCATCTGGCCATCCATATTTCACACAAATCTTTTGAATTGAGCTTTCAATTAGCGCCACAGTTATCTATCAAACTGCGTAAGCTATATAAGTACATTATCAAAATAGTAAACATCATAAATGCAATTTAATACAGTTGTATTGACATAAATTAAGCCTACCGTGTGAAGACATCTGTTAATGATGTCTTTATTTAGATATAGGTCAAAGGTAATAATTTGATATGGCTGTGTATGCAGAGCTAACTACACTAGCGATCTAACTCGCTGCCTGGTTCACAAAAATGACTTCAGATCACTTCTAGGGTGTATTCCCACCGCAGACCCAGTGTTCCCAGGATAAACTGCTTATCCATCTAGACCCTGACTAGGATGAAGTGGTTACTGAAATTGATTGAATTGCAAGGGGAAGATATTACATTTAATTGCAATGCAAAAGCAGAGAAGTGCTTGGAGCGTATTAACAAAAAGAGCGATCAAAACCAGGAAGTTATTTGGAAAAACAAGCAGAAACCAAAACCAGTCCATGCAAAAAAAGAGATAAAGGAAATATTCGGTGCTGTGATTCGAGAGGCGGGGAATTAGAAAGCTGGAATGTTCTTCCTAAGAAGAATCAGAGTGACAGAATCGGTCATATGGTTGGCCGTGCAATGTGGGAAACATCATGATTAATTGTTTTCCTTCGTGTCAGTTTGTGTTAAATTAGATTTTTGTATGTTTTGTTAAAACCAGGCTTAAAATACAGGGCTAGCCATGATTATTAATCAGATGATCATTCCTGCATCATTTGTAGCTCCACGTACAGTTTTGTCATGAGTCTTTGCGTAGTGATCGGTGCATTAGCACTTAATATACAGTGGAACCTCTGGTCGCAAACTTAATTCGTTCCGAGACTCTGTTCATGACCTGATTTGTTCGCAACCCAAATGAATTTTTCCCACTGACATGAATGTAAATACAGTTATTGTGTTTCAACCCTCAGAACATGTTTTTTTTTTTTAAGTGTGCTACGGGATTATGTGTGGCAATAAAACAAAGAATAAAATTAAAATAGCTTTAATTATAGAAAAAAAAACCTAAATGAAATAAACAGATTATTTTAATGCGCGTTAACTTTGCGGTGGATACGTAGTTGCTGGCGTAGGTGGACGGTGGTGGAGGGATATGGTGGCGGTTCTCATGTCTTGCGATTATTTCTTTCTTTATTTCAACTGTTATATGCTTAAGCTTCTTACTCTCACTACCATTTCTACTTTCTTGGATCCCATAATGAAGGGTTATAGTGCAAAAATGCATAGAAACACAACAAAAAATGCTGTGAACATTCTTTAAATGAGTTTTAAGCACAGAACAAAAAATCAAAGTTTGAACAATCCTTAATTATACAAAAAGTTACTGTAAACAACCAAGAAAACTAACCTTGCATGAGTCGACTTCTGGTGTTAAGGAAGTGAGGAGGAAGATGGGCGAGGAGGAGGTTACTGTACAGCCAATGAACGCACATCTGACCGAGACTGATTACAAGGACACGTGAAAGAAAAAGGTAAAACATTGACGTGTGTGAAGTGGAAGGGGAAAATGGCCAGGGCTGTGTTTGTTTGGCACCCAATTA
>JAQMCW010000036.1:17071602-17082390 GCA_030068335.1 Chrysichthys cranchii | reverse complement strand
CAAGTATTATGCTTAGGGGGCAATTACTTTTCCACATAGGTGCAATAGGTTTTGGGGCGATTTTGTTGTTCAGTAAAACACATGATCATTTGATAACTGTGTATTGTATTTACTCAGGTTGTCTTTTGTCTTATACTAAATTAATTTGGAAATCAGAAACAGTAAGTGTTTAAGTGTTGTTAATAAACAAAAATGGAGGAACTCCGGAAGGTGGCAAATATTTTTTCACAGCACTGTATATATATATATATATATATACGTGTATATATATATATATATATATATATATATATCTATATATATACACACACACACACACACACACACTTGTAGATATGTTTATAGATTTATAAGCTTTTAATTGGACGCTATATACTGTGAAGCTGCTTTGTGACAATGTCCATTGTTAAAAGCGCTATAGAAATAAAAATTAAATTGAATTGAATTGAATATGTTCTATTAACTTATTGGCAAGAAAACAATAAAGTTACCACACAATCATGTTATTGGTACTGAGATATCAGATAAGGAATGGACTCATACGGTTACAGTTTGTATGAAACAAGGCAGCAAATTTAATCCTCTCTGAAAAGGAGTCTTGGAAGTCAAACCTCAGCTAACACTGCCCCCTTGTGACACCAGACACAGAGCCATTTTGGATGTGATGGGTGGCAGTTTCATGATAGACTTATACAAGGCCTGTGTTATCCAGTCCACATTCAACGTACCATGTGATCCAGCATGCGGATGTTGAGCAACATGGGAAGAAGTATGATATGATGGAATTAGGAAGGAAGCTGCAGTGCTTGAAGTTCAAAAGGATAACTGGTTGTAGTGGATAGGAGTGAGGGTGTAGGGCAGGTTATCCTGCAGCAGTTTTGGCAATTTGAGCTGGCACTTAGCCTCCGTCCTAGTACCCTTTTGGGAGTGAAAGCCATAGAGAGAGAAGTACTGCAACATATTTCCATCCCCAGGGATCTCCTTGGCCTTGGGTGGGCTTTAAGTGGTGGGGGCAGGTGTACCAGGCTGTCTGTGTTGAATTGTAGTGATGGACAGCTAGTCGGATCTTTCTGTAAGTGGGTCTATCTGGCCCTTTGGCTCTGGCTAAACTGATTACAAGTCAGGAAAGGATATAGAGAGCTTCCTGTATTTTGTCCTGGAGATATGGGGTGGTTTCTGGTACTTGTGGGGGTTGAAACGTGTCTGTCTTCATCCAGAAGCGGGGAAGTGTGTGTGTGTGTGTGTGGGGGCGGGGGGGGGACTGTCTGTAGCTTTTAAGGACAAAGAAGGTCAGTTGGCTGAGTACCGGTAATCTCTATTCACATATAATGAGGAAAGGAATCCATATGTCCACATGAAAATGTTTAAAATATCGAACTTTATTCCATAATATGCAATACTGTCATATGCATATACACACGATACAACTGCATAACATTTTATTAGCATGTTAATATATAAAAATGCTTCTTTGGTGTGTTTATTAATCTCCTTTGACTATTACCTGAAGTCATTTAGAAATATTTTCAGTAAACCCAGAAGGAATTAGAGAACTTGCTTGATTACCAATCAGAATAAAGTAAGATGAAACAAGAACACCCCAGCAGCCTGAGTTTTGTGTGTGTGTGTGTGTGTGTGTGTGTGTGTGTGTGTGTGTGTGTGTGTGTGTGTGTGTGTGTGTCTCTAACCACATATCTATAACTTAGCCTTTAGACTGGACACTGGCAGCACACAGAGAGGCACCATAAACATAAAGACATTCGGGATTATGTTTAATTCAGTAGGCCTAGTTTTTGTTTCTTTTCACCAGCCATTGCATTTGAGCTACATTTCTGCATCTGCTCTGCGTCTAGATCTATTGTACTTCTAGTTCAACTTGGACAACTTGTGTGGAGTTATAAAATCTTGGACCTAAAAGAGATAACAGTAAAGTACAAAACCGCACAATAATCTGATAATCCTAACCTGCTATTAATTTGCTCTCTTCTGCTTTCCGCTACTTTCTAAGAACATGATTATGATGCATGAGGCACACTCACGGAACGTCCTGTTAAAATATAAAACTTTTGTTTGCCTATTTGAATCACAGACAATCGCAGTCATTCCTTTAATTAGAGCAACATTATGATTTTAAGGTCCCCTTCTTTCTGCCTCTATGTGCATGTCTAAATCTGTATATTTTTTTGCATCGCTTGGAGTGGAGGATATTTCTGGGGATGGCATTGCTTCTCTAGGCTTCAACAACATCCTTGGCACAAGACCCAAGTCATAGTAGCTGGAGGAGAGTGACAAAAATGGAACAGCATCCTCTAGGAGGTCATCACTTGGGGCTTGGTGCAGTACCTGCCTTAGGAAACGAACTAGAAGATTTTGTTCATCAAGATAATGAACATAGTGATGTTGAGGCAGGCATGAAGATTTCTGTGAATATTAGTGAACCACACCTGGCTTATGGGTGCAACCAAGTGAATCTCAGCCAGCTGGATGATGTGAATGTTCTACAGTTCAACAATTTCTGCTGGACCTGAAATAAGAACCAGCTCCAGAGCTGCGCAGTAAATCATGCAAGATATGACGGCAGGAGGGAAGGCAAATCATAGCTCCTGAATAAAATATCACTGTTTTGATAGTGACAGTTAATTGCCTTGTACCTAAACGACTAAGGAAATGCTGTTATTTGGCAAAGAAAAAAATTCTGAAGCTCTACGTTAGGGGATGTACAGGATATTCATCCTTTATGTAAGGAGTCTCCAGTGTCAGCATGTTATGACAGCATGTCATTAAGTTTTCCACCAAAGCCTTTAAGCCAGATAAGTTTCCAGTTTCTGTTTTTTTTGGTAATATGATGAGCTCTGTGTGTGTGTGTGTGTGTGTGTGTGTGTGTGTGTGTGTGTGTGTGTGTGTGTGTGTGTGTGTGTGTTAGCCCATTAAAAACAAGACAGAGAAAAAAATAGAAGCTTGTGATGGAACAACTGTTTATAGCTGGTGTGACATAAGTGATACGATGAACTAACTTGTCTCATGGACGTTCCCCAACAAAAAATTGTAATGGTTGACAAGTTGATGTTATATAAGAGGAATTAAACACTTAGGGTCTTGCTAGTATAGGAAAATAATCGACTCTGGGGGTGATAACAGTAACTCTGAGCTATTTTCCTATAAAAGCACCAACTGAAGTTTGTAATCCTTGTAATCCATTGTAACAGCCATACCTCCATGTATAACAAAGGGCAGAAACAAAAAAATAAATAAAAAAAACCAAAACAAAACAAGGAACAAAAATATACACAGGCAGAAAGAGAGAAAGAATGAAATAGTGCCTGTTGTATGCATGGGTCTGTGGTAGCTCATTGTTTAAGACGTTGGACTACTGGTCATGAGTTCAGGTCTGAGCACCGCCAAGCTGCCTCTGCTGGGCCCTTGAGCAAGGCCCTTAACCCTCAGCTGATCTGTTGTACAAATGAGATAGATGTAAGTCACTCTGGATAAGGGCGTCTGCCAAATGACACTAATGTCATAATGAATAGCTTTGCTGAATGGTGTTGTAAGGCATATTTCCATTTTTGGATTATTTTCCAGACTGAAATCGCATTCATGCATTTCAGATGCATGTCAGAAAGGTAAGCTACACGTTAAAATACTTCTCACAGCACACGCATGACTAAATGTCCCCAAATTCTGCTGATTTTTACAGTCAAAATTGGATTTAAAAAAAGATCTTATATAACATAAGTCAGTCATTTAATTTCTGAGAATGACTAGCACCACTAGACGGTGCTGCACTCCACCAGAAAGATCTGCACTGGAGCAAAGGACACATGCAGCATACAAGCACAGTTCAACTACATTTGTCTCCTTGTTATGAGCTTTTTTAAAACAAACCTGTACTAAGCTAACCAATACCAAGTGAAGCAGTCCAATAATTCTCTCTTTTTTTCAGTGTATGGTAATGGGATTTATTAAGTATTGGAATTACTGTGGTTGTTGTTGTTATTGGTGGTGGTTTTGGTGTTTACTCAATACTTTGGTATACTTAATACTAATACTCTGATAAGTTTGGTAACCTGATGTTGCCGATATACTATTTTGCCATACTACTTAAAACAAATACGGTAGTTTACATTTTGGGGTAGTTTTTAGCTATTATTATTATTATTATTATTATTATTATTATTATTATTATTATTATTATTGTTGTTGTTGTTGTTGTTGTTGTTGTTGTGCTGTTGTTGTTGTTGGTGTATACTGTATTTCTTCATACTAAAGATGGTACAGTAAGTATGGTTACTTGTAGAAGCTGGTGTTGATATATAGTGGTGTTTATACTACTAAATACTTCATTTCTTTATACTGATAATATAGTAAGTCTGGTAACTTGTTCTGATCTACTATTGTGACATACTATTTAGTAAGTTATTATTATTATTATTATTATTATTAGTAGTAGTAGTAGTAGTAGTAGTAGTAGTATTGTTGGTGTTGTTATTGTACTTCTTCTTATTGTTGTTTTTTTTTGTATACTTTATTTCTTCATACTAAAGCTGGTACAGTAAGTATGGTTGCTTGTTGTGGAAGCTGGTGTTGTTAGTAGTGGTGTTTATACTAATAAATACTTCATTTCTTTGTACTAATAATATGGTAAGTGTGGTAACCTGTTCTGATCTACTATTGTGACATACTATTTAGTAAGTTATTATTATTATTATTATTACTACTACTACTACTACTACTAGTAGTAGTAGTAATATTCTCATTGTTGCTTCTGTTGTAGGTGGTATTATTATTATTATTATTATTATTATTACTAGGTGTTTTATATACTTTACGTAGTCTATGAGAACAAATGTCTAAAATCACGTATTAAACTTTGCCATGTGATGTTACAAAACAACAAAAAATTTGTTACAAAAAAATACAAAACAACACAATAATATGACGAACTGTGAGTTTAATGTACGTTTTATTACAACCAACACAAAAAGACTGAAAGGCATTATATTTATTTCATCAGAGGGCTAAAGGATCCCCAGTCTGTACTCAGCATGTGCTCTGGCTCTCATTTGTTATATAACCGGATAAAGAAGCACCACACGGATGGGTTCACTTTCCTCAAACGGATCCCATACAGTGACTACAGCCAGCAAACACAAACAAACAAACAAACAAACAAACAAACAAACAAACACCAGAATGTATAACTCATTGATATGAACAGCACAGCGCGTGCTTTTCCTGTCATGTGGAAGACATGCAGTGTGAACGCGTTGATTCGCTTCATTTAGTGGCGAGTGTTGGAGTGCGCATGCGCAGTAGCGCGGTGTGCGCGCGTGCGGTTTCGGTTAGCTGGGAAGAGAGAGAGAGAGAGAGAGCGCGAGCGCCGGGAAAGGAGCCGTTCATATCTGACTGCTGGGCGAGAAACGGCCGTTTACATGTTGGATTCTGATTCAAATTGCAGAAAAGACTCGACTCCCGACGGGATTTAACTCTTTCACGGTTTGAGCGGACCACCAAAGGTAAGAAACGCGGTGTTTGTAACGAATGGCGGGGTGTTCAGTTAAGTGTTTAATCAACAAACGCTAAGTGACGAGTAAACACCAGCGCTACCGGTTAGCTGTGGCGCTAACTTCATACTAGTGTCTCCAGCCTAGCTCGCCATTCCCAAACCACTCTCCACGAAACGTGCACTAGGGGGTAAAAAGTCTGTATATTCCCTACCCAGTGTTGCACACTTACCCCGGGAATAACTACAGAGCCATTTGGGATTCTGCTCTCATATCTATATAGCTTGTGTTTTCCGTTTTCATGAGCGTGTAAGTGCTCTTGGAGGTGGGTTTGTAACAGACATGTACATGGCGGAACTTTACATTTCACACACACAGCCGAAGAAATCTCATTAAAGAAATCCTCCGGGTGTAAACCGTGGGTCGGTCCGGGTGAGTTACTGCGCATGCGCACGAACATGAAGCTTGTGTGTGTGTGTTCTCCTCACCTGCCCTGGTGGCATACTCCCTATTCCCCTTTGCAAACATGATCCAAATGCATTCTGGGTATTTTGTGTCATTTGAACACTGATCTGTTGAGGGGCATACAGCGTTGTGGCTGTAAAATGTCCAAGAGCATGGTGAGGAGCACGCTTCCAATATAGACCTGGTTCTGGATTTGCATCTGATACATAAATCCCGGTTCAAGGCCAAAAAAAAAAAAAAAAAAAACCCTGGCAGCAGGAGTTTAATACTCTGAACATCTGTTAGTCCACTCAAGCCGGGTTTTGATCAAATCTGTCTAACGATACAGTAGGAAGTTCTTTGGATTTGGACAAATGGTGTGTCCATGTGCACAGAAAGAGTCTCCTAGGAACTCTGGACATGAAGTGGGAATTCCACCTGGATGTGATACTAGCTCATTGCAAGGCAACACACACACACATTCTCACACTTGTTTGCACTTGGTGCAAGTCAGTTCTCATAAGTGCATGTGGGAGAAAACTGGAGAACGGGGAGGAAACCCACAGGCACAGGGAGAAACTGTGTGCGAAATGCCATGCAGGCCGTAACCAGAGTTCAGGATCCATTTGGGAATCCCAGAGCTGTGAGGTGCAACACTGAGCACTTGGTGTTAACTAAAATCCTACTTTACGTGGAATGTACATGTGTTCTGATAACGTGTATGTGACCTACTTGAACGTGTGTGTGTGGTTATGTGACGTTGACTTTTGTTATATCAATAGATCACACTACGGCGTGTAGGAAATATCCTGGTAAATATGAAAATAAGGCTTTGTGAGGCTTTCAAACGGTCTTCTTTGGAAGCCTTCCTCTTTGACTGCAGTGTGATTATCGATGATAACAGGACAACAAAAAATATTTAGTGATCATCAGAAATTAGATGAAAAACACACTTATGCTGATTGCAGATCTGTTTTCAGTTTTTCCAGTCACATCAACTTTTTGAGTTATGAGCAGTGTTAATGTACAGGGTACAGGCATGTGGATTTTACCAAAAGAAAGCACCGATCAAGTGAATGTTTCCGTATTTTCAGTGCGAGGTCAAATAGACACACATCGTGGCACAGATATACAGAGCGCTGTCATTCAGCTATGTCCAACCACTGTTTCTTCAAGCACGCTTGGAGTATGATTTTCTGGTGCACACCGTGTCTGGATTGTCGCCGTACAGCATCCAGCATTAATCGTCCATCATGCTCTTAATCAGCACCCGATGACCAATCAGCATCCAGATTTCAATGTTTCCGTAATCAGATAATGGCAGGATTGTTTCCTGACAAACATTTGTTCTTGAGGTTGTCATGATTACAGGTTTTTACAGAAACACTACGAAACCCATGGAAATTTCTCTCTGATTGTGTAATAGACACAAGGCGAATGATTTTGATGAGGCCGTTTTGATTTAGAAGTCGCAACATGCACATTTGTACGTGTGTCCTGTTGTCTCACGTTTCCAAACAGACTTATGGGAAGCCCCTTGCCAAAAAGGGCGCACACGGCACTCCTGTAAACCTGCCCCTGAACAGGAAAACGAACCTAGAAGCTGTTCGTGTGCTGCCTTCCCGAATGTTATAGGAGCACCAGCACTACCTGGTCAGCTTACTGTAGCATGGCGTGTTCGGAGTTATTTTTACATTACTGATTGTTGACACAAAGGCCAAGTCCGCTCGTGACGTGATTTCCTGCTGTCATTAATTTGAACAGTGCAGCGTGAGAAGTGGTCAGCTTCACTTCACTGCTCCTGAAGGAAATGACATTATGAGGATACAATGTTGGGTTGTGAGGATTTGAATGCTGCAGTTAATCTAAATAACTGCTTCCAGGTGCTCGGTTCTCGTTTTTTGTTACAGTAGCTGATGTGTTTGAGATGTTGAAATTTGTTATTTTTGTTCAAATCACAAAAAGAGAGTGATTTGTTGCATGTTTTGCTGCCTCCTCTATGACTTGGCTAGGCTTCACACAGTGATGTACATCAGATCATTGAACAGGTTGGTTTTGGGAAAGTTTTGGTGTTGTGTGTGTATCCTGCATTTCAGTACTGGTGGATTTTTTTAATTTTTTAAATTTTTTTCAAGCAAATTTAGTGGCAGTTTTCATGTCAGAACGCAATAAACTCATGGAACATGATATGACATAACGTAACATAACATCTTGCTGACTTTTTACCGAAAGCACGAAAGTGTGCTACATTAGAAAATTTGTTAGAAGAGAATAATAATCATTTCCATATCTGTATTAATGTGCTTGTTATACATTATTACATAAAGAATGGCACGTTCTATGAAAATATTGCGTGTAGGGGGTGGGGGGGTGGTTTGATATGGCAATACGTGCAAGCTTAGCACCGCTGTCCAGCCAAAGTGCGTTAATTTTGTATAATGGCACAATCTAGAGTGTGAAAATCCGCTTTTTGTCATGTTTATCTTGTTAACGTACAAAACGTGGCACATTATAATGATTTATAGTTTGGTTTAATATCGTGGAACGTCTCAAAGACAAATTATGTTATAGCTAGCTGTGATGAACAGTCATTCCTTATAATGAGCACATTAATATAAACCTGCCGTTCATGTTACGGGCGGAACTGCTGTCCGAGCGGCGCTGTTTGTTTATATGGGGAAAAAAAATGCACGCCTTCTGACCAATCAGATCCAACTGTTTGACCACATTGTAGTTTAAATGACATCTAGCACTTTTTAGCCTAATCATGGACTAAAACATGGGACTGGGGAGGACACCGGAGCTTTTTACTTTACTTGAGAAGTGTGTGAGCAGACGTAGGCCTAGTGGATTTTTTTGTTTCTCTCTGGACGCGTGTAGCCTGATGAGATAAAACTGATACCTGTGTCAATTTGCATGGTCCGTTTCCTTTGAAGTTTTGGAGTGTCGTGGTGTCCAGGATCCCGCAGGGCAAAATGGTGAGGGGAAGTGGATGAGGGTGGGGTTAAAAAAAAAAAATCTGTGTTTGTTTGTTTTGTTTTCCAGTTGAAGGTTAGCTGACCTGTTGTTCTCTGCCATGTTTCAGTCACATGCTTTTGTAATGTGTTTTAGTGACCATATAAGGATATCGGACTGATTCACTGGCGCAATAAAGGAATAAAGTTTGATGTCAGCCCCTTTGACTCATTTAATGTGTAAAGAAAATGTGCCATTTCGGTTTATTGGACTTCCTGCGTGAGGTCAAGTGCGAGGAATCAAGTCTCCAGTAAAGCAGAGCGCAACAAAATATAGAATCAGTGATCACTGTGGCGAAAGCGTTCATACGGAAGATACAGGAACTTGTGTATGCAGCGATCTGGTCTGAGTAGAGTCGTTATGCGGTCATGGTGTATGATTCACTCTGGGCTTTTTTTTGTTTGTTTGTTTTATTTAAGTATAGATTAAAATGCATTTCTGTTTATTACCGCCTACCGGTTCTTTTTTTTTTCCCCCCAAGTTCCTCACAGCAGTGATTTCTCATAATCGCCTACAACTTCTCAAAAATGTAGGTTGCATTTTGCAACTCCTTTCTTCTCGCCTCATAAATTATTCAGCAGCAACCTGTTGTACACAAATCTGCACAAGGGAACATAACGTAAAAAAAACAAAACGGTTATGCCCGTCACAAGATCTTGTTCCCTTGTTTTAGTTAAAGCATGATCACATTTTGATAAGTCATTCCTTTGTTTTAGTTGTCACTTAATTGTTGTCACATGGAAACTTTGACGTGAAATCTCTTACGTTGCTCTTATTTATCACGTTGTTGCTACAGGTGGGGGAAAAAATCACTGGCAACGATGGCTCTGATGATATTTTTCAGCTAAGCTATCACACAGGGGAACTTTCAAACACCCCTAGTGCTGCGTAAGAGAATAAAAATGGCCGTGCGCCCATTACTAGGCATTTCCCAGTTATTGGACGTGACTGGCTAGAATCGATGCCTGTTACTTATCCAGTGGGAGTTCCTAGGTAATTAAACACCGACGTGCACATCAATAATTAAAGCTGACCCTGTGTGTTTCTTCAAGAAGCAAAGACCAATTTCAGTCCCACAACCTGTGGGCAATAAGAGCTTCAGCAAATCTATGGATACCGCTTATTGATTTTGAAACGAGTCTCTTTGACCTTTAATGACATCAGTGTGTCAGACGTCACGGCAGTCCTCTCGCCGTCATACGATAAAGTTAACAAGTTCCAGTAGAGTCTCTCTACAGGTCTCGATTCAAACATGCGCAAAAATTACCCCTTAACGCAGCACGATCAGATTAATACGTTTAAAATCAGTATTAAAACTGACCTGTCAGTCAAATTCATGTGTTTTAAAAAAAAGTTCAATCTTTTTTCCCCCCTTCCCAAACAGGACACCAAATGAACCTAAATCCTCAGTTTAACTGTAGGCCTAGCCAGAAATCCAGCGACACTATGTATACATCCTTTTCAGAACTTCCTCAAACTCCATTCTACATAGCAAGCAATAGAGGCAGCATTTTCCATCAGGCATCTTCAATGGCAGACTAAAGGCAGATATCTGTGACTCTCTGTCGCTCAGCCTCTCGGCCTGTTAGACTGGAGTAAATATAGCCTGTTTGGTTTCAGCCGGAGGATAAACACAGATGTTGAATAGGCGCGCTCGCCACAGAGCGCTCAGACCAGGAGTTCCTTCCTCAGAGACGGACAGAGAGACGGACAGAGAGACGGACAGAGAGACGGACAGAGACACACACAGAGACAGAGACACACACAGAGACAGAGACACACACAGAGACAGAGACACACACAGAGACAGAGACACACACAGAGACAG
>JAQMCW010000036.1:16971410-16988117 GCA_030068335.1 Chrysichthys cranchii | reverse complement strand
TTTACATGCTTGAAAGTTTTCTGCCTTATGTAATCGGTGGCGGTGTTTTATTTTAATCGTGATTATTGAATCCTGCCCAAAATAATTCTTAAAACGTTTGCCACTTCTGTTTTCAATTAACAGGTGTCTGATAGCTGATGAAACAATGTGTAAACGTAACAATATCTGAAGTAACAAAAAGGAAAAAGGCATGTGGTTATCATATAAAACTTCCATATCATGATATTTGTAATATTTACAACATGATTTTGTACTTTTATTCCTTCACCGTTATCTCAACAATCTGAGGTCCACTCTTTTTTGGTTCCTGTAGTGGAAAGAGGATGTAGCACCATGTACTCTTTTGTAACAAAATGCTGAGAAAAGCTGTGGTGTTTATTATTATTGTTATGTACAGATGAGCCCACTTACGTGTTAATTTATGCACTAGCTTCAAATAAACGCGTAAAAATTCAGTCACCTGCAATTACACAATCTTTTCTGTACAATAAGGAAATTCTACATGCTTGGAGAACTAACTATCTATCTATCTATCTATCTATCTATCTATCTATCTATCTATCTATCTATAGCTATAGATCTCTCTCTCTCTCTCTCTCTCTCTCTCTCTCTCTCCATATATATATATATATAATGTGTGTGTATATATGTAGGTGTATAAGTTGTCTCAGGCATTTTAATTTCACAAAAGGTCTACTAGCTCATTTTAAAGTCTCCTGTTATTAAACTGTAGTTTTCTTTTTCTTTTTCTAGCCTTGCTGATCCCTGTCAGGACTCAAACATGTCTCTGAAGTCTTTATATAGCAGTGTTTAAAGCTTAAACCTTGTAATTCACCTTATAAAGAGATTTTTCTTTGTCCAGTTTCTGCTGCTAACATAATATGCTGCTATAGCTTCTGCTAGTTATTCGCAATGCTTGCACAAAGCTAACCATATTGTGACTTTTGACAATTAGCATGTAGCAAACTGTAGAAAACACTGTAAAAACACGCTCAATGATAATTAGGCAATAAGATCAATTATAATCAGGTGAACAGATTAGCCAAAACTTTGGCATCGGAGTTATTACACGAGTGAAAGCTTATCTAGTGAAATGGCTGCTTGTGTAGTATGTTAGTTAGCACATGATCAGATTTATATTTCTGGATGAGCTGTGAGGATAATGATGGAGATGATGATATGATTGATTCCCATGGAGGAAAAGAGGATTTAAAGTGTATTTGTTAAATTTACAGATGTATTACTTTCTAAAGGAGGTGGTCTTGTGGAAGAAGAACCGTGCTGTGTTCTCCGCTTGCCAGATAGGCAGCACGGCTAGTATTAGTAAAGACCAGTAGTAATGTCGCCAATGTCCTTTTTAAAAATGCACTTGAATTTCAAATGCATTAAAGATTTAGTATTTTAATGTGTTCACTATCGTATAATGAATGAAAATTAGCAGTAGCGCTATGCTATGCATTTATCATGTGAAATTTGCGTTGCTGTTTATAAGCAAAGAAAATCACAAGGAGGCAATGTTCAAATCTGAGCAAATTTAATTTTTTATCTTATCTTCACAAAGGATCTCTCGCTCTCTCTCTCTCTCTTTAATTAAGCTCATCCAACTCCAATCAAATCAAATGCCAAATTTCACTATTCACTACATGCTCACTACGTAGGGTGTAACGTAACATCATTGTAAAACTACAGCAGTGCACTAGATGCCCAAAACAATGTCTAAAATAAGCAGCTGTACGAAGGAAATACATATGCATCAGTTTGCTGCAGAAGTTACCCCATCTTCTTGAGAGGGCAGAAACATTTTACAGTACTGGGATACAAAAAGTAAACCTGTTGTTTTTTTTTGTACAAAATTGAAAGAAAAATACAAGTAGATAAGTCTTCTTGATAAGGCATGTACATATGGACCCTGTTTACACTTGGTATTAAAATGCGCCCTGGGCGATCTGATCACATCTGGTCAACGCTAAATACAAGTGTAAACGTCCCCCAAGATGCATTCGAGACACATTCGCTCAAATCATTTCCTGAGGAGGTCGGGGATGCCTTTGACCACGTATCTTTTGTAGTATAAACCCTAATGCATCCTGATGCATCTCTGAGAAGAACGTAACAGGAAAACATGTCATTAATGCAGGATGAGGTGGTTGTTTTGGTGACCGCATGCAAACGGTCCAAAAAATGGAGAGGAGCGCCGAGGTACGTGGTTGGAGTGCAAGAAAATAAAGGTATGTTGCAGGTTTAACATTTTTAACATAACCATGCACAGAGACCTTTGACCTTCTAGCAGAAGTGACGTAGGCAGGAACGACATCTGAGCACAAGTGTTCAGCTAGAAACCTTGGACACCCATGACAGACACAGGTGTAAACAGCGACATGTCTCAGCTGTTCACTTGCCACCTGCTCGTCCAAGGCACATTTTAAAACCAAGTGTAAACAGGGGCACAGTGTATCCAACTCAGACTAATCAAACTATGATTGTTCGTCACTAGGGGGCAGTAGCTGTCTGTCTGCGTTCGTGCTCCAGATCACTGAAGTGTGTTTAGTGTGCTCTGAAGGATGGAGTCTCCTCAATAGGGAAAATAGTGCACAGCTCCCAGGTGGCGGAGAGGTGGAGGCTGAGATGAGGAGAGCTGAGAGCAAGGCAACAGTTCTCCTCTTGAGGTGGGGCTCGCTGGAGGCGAAAGGTCATCGTCAGACCTGTGGAGTGAACCTCTGGTTCTGCCGTCTGAGCCCAAGCACTCTGGCCCAGTGTTCTCCATTTGCCTAAGCAATAAAATGAAATGAGAAACTCAGAGGTTTGCAGCAAAAAGTTTTCCAGACTGTGTTTACAAATGGAAGTTTACAATGAACGTAGATTCTGCGTCCTTCTGGCACAGGCCCTCCTAGAAATTTCTGCCTAGGGGTGGAATTACACTAAACCATGCTAAGAAAAAGTACCACAGTCTGTCCAAGATGGCAGCTTGTATAAACAAGACAGACTTCCATTATTTGTTATTTATATTAATTACTCACCAAACTAACTCTAGCTGTGCAAGACTGAAAAAGCAAAGACGCCATTTCCAAAGTGGAAACCGGATATCCATTTCTTTAATGCTATTAAGATTGGTGAACACTACTGTATCTATAGTCAGAAGAAGATACCATATGTTCCCTCACCCTTTGCGGCCTTGAGCTGCTCTGTCCCGCTGACGGCGATTCTTGAACCAGTTGCTGACTTGAGTGGCTGTGAGACCAGTCGCTGTGGCTAAATCCCGCTTCTCTCTGGGTGAGGGGTAGGGCTTCCTGCAGTACCACTCTCTCAGCACGCAACGTGACTTCTCCTGCGTGATACACGTACACTTACACATTCAACATAGTGGCTCGACTGCTATATTATATTAGAAGCTTAACTTTGCTATGGAGACAATAGAAGCATAAAGATTTCACAGATTTAATTTGGTGCACTGATCCTGTACAATTCCTCGTTCAAAAGTGCAAACTGCTCCCGAAGAGGGATTTGTCTACATTTTTATTAGTAGTAGTAAAAAAAAAAAAAAAAGCAGTTTATAAAATGTGCTCAGGAATATTCCAGTGTTTTTTGACATAGTACTGTATATTAGATTAAGATTTTATATTATTATTATTATTTATTTATTTATTTACTTACTTACTTACTTATTTATTATTTATTATTATTATTATTTTATTATTATTGTTGTTGTAGGGCACACAGTGGTATCTTAGATATATATTGCATTAATAAAGTTATCTTAAATTTTCTTCAAACTTATGTTTCAATAACAATATGCATTTTCTGTCATTATTTTTCTTTGAAATTATTTAATAAATACATGGCACCTTAAGTAAACTATTTTTAAAAAATTTCATTCGGTCAAATACCATTCTAAATAAAATAGTTGGCCATGATTTTAGGTTTAAAACCTTTAAAATCGTAACATGTTGCAAAACAGGACAGCTTTAAATGTCCGGCACTTATTAAAAATAAAGAAATGTACATACAAATGTCCTTGAAAAAGCAGGAGATGTCTAAGGGACGCTGTTGAATGGCATTGATAAACATTTATGCAAAAGAGAAATATTTTGCAAAATGCTTTTATGAACTCGTCAGTTTGAAACTTCTAAACCTGTACAAATTGACATTTTAGAACTAAAACTATTTTTCCGAGGGAAGATTTCGCTGTATTTGAGCCTGATGCACATTGATACTGCAATACTTTAGAGAAACCCTAAGTAGCTGAAGGAATTTTGCACTGTTGAGCTCCAGAATTGGAAAGTTGGTACAGGAAAACTACTTAAGACCATCTTCCATAAGGCTTTTTCTCACGTCTGTCTCATGCAAGGACTGTTTTTGTTTGAATGTACTTATTATATGCTTGGACTTTTGAAATCATGTTACATGTCGTATATTTTTTAGGTGTTTATGGAAAGAATTAAACAACTGGCAACAGACCTTCAATTATAAATGAGCTTTGAGTCAATAGATCTTAGATTTTTTTACTTCACTACAGAGAAATGTTGAATTTCTTGTCCATGGTAATCATCACAGATACACCACAGATGGAGGTGATAAAGATTACGTAGAAACTGGTAGAGAATTCCTTTAATCTCAGGAACCACTTTTATTCTTCTGGCAGCAAATGTTGAAGCATTTCCTGAATTAGAAGATCAAATCTTCCTACCTTGAAGCAGTAGCTTGTCTCTTCTCCATCCCAGATGGTTCGAGGCAGGGGGAACTTGCGCCGTACGCGGTATTTGCCCACAGCTCCAAGAGGGCGCCCTCGTTGGAGCTCGGCCTCCAGGTAGCGTGCCTGCAGCCAGAGCTGCTGGAGAAGCGAGTGACTGCGTGGGGAGAACACGTTGCCCTCGACGAGAGCGTAGAGCTCGCTGAACCGGCCCTGATGGAAGGCCACGGCCGCCCGCGCCTTCAACATGCTCTCCATGCTGTGCTGTGGGCCCAGGTACGAGGATGAAGGGGACATGGAGAGGGAAGGTACTGAACGAAGGAAGGATGATAAACGGTCGATACACCCGCTCTGAAGCAGAACCTCACACACGCACGCCACTTGGTCCTGGGAAAAACCCATTGCCATGGCGAGAAAATCTGGAGGAGGCATTTGATTGCATGCGGTTAGGCAGATTCTCAGAGAAAATAAATACATAACTGGGACTGGAATTTAATTTCAGGTCCTCATCAGTATTGGACACTAATCCAAGTCAAGAGTCAATGTTAAAGTATTATTAATTGAATTATTATCCTCAGTTGTACTATTTCCAAATGAACAAAGCCATGAAATATAATCATAGGGCGTATGTTTGAAACTTTACCTTCGCTCAGGATGGTCTTCAACTCAGTTCCAAGAGTAAGGTGCTAACTGCATCGTAATCCTTTGTGTTTCTTAGAAAAGTGCGGCCAAGCTGAGAACCTGCAAGTGTATCCAAGCATGTGCGGCTTAACACACTTATACCTGTTCTTTCCCAAGCAGATCCGCCCACCATAAAGTACACGCAGGTAACCGGAGCCCATGTGGGTTAAGAAAACACTGACAAGCACTAACACACACTTTGCATTGAGTCATGCACACAGAATACATAACAACCCCACTAACCTGGAGCCTTGCTGATATCTTAAATAGTGAGGCACCGTATCGAAAAATAAACACATTGCCATTTGAATGCATTCTTATTTCCAACTCAAATTAGGGTACCAACGTTTAAAC
The DNA here is from genome assembly GCA_030068335.1 of Chrysichthys cranchii. Lineage (NCBI taxonomy): Eukaryota > Metazoa > Chordata > Actinopteri > Siluriformes > Claroteidae > Chrysichthys > Chrysichthys cranchii. Next base: position 16,982,395 of record JAQMCW010000036.1, on the reverse strand, counting down.
CGATTTGGTTAGTGATGACTCCTGAATGGCGTACACGTAATGAACGCCAGAGGGATGGACGCTATTTGCCTTCAAATGCACACCTGAAAAATGTGGGTTTTGCACCATGAAGGCAGATTTGATAGAAAGGTTAATTAACCAAAACACTCCTTAACTAAGACCCTCCCACAATCGAGCACCACTGCTCTTACTCTTGAGTACGCCAGATGTTTGTGTTTAACTTTTCAGTGAAACTCACCCAAAACAATAAAATAATACATATATAGCAGAAGATATACAGTCCTTTGCTTTATAAAAATCCAGTTACTATATTTGATAAAAAAAAAAAAAAAAAAGTCTTGTTACACAAAATCATTTTTAAATGTAAATCATTAGCATTGTAACCTCAAACGCACATTTCAAGGTATTTTATTCCCCTTAACGCCATGGCAATTTCCCACCAATGACATTTTTTCTATTTATTAAAGGACTATACAGCAAACTTTTCATTCATTTACCCCTTCATTTAATGCTACTGAACGTCAAAACTAGTTAGTTCATGCTATCACTTACATAATATCGGCTATAAACATTCTTTTACCGTGAACAGGACAAAAAAAATGAAGCTTGTTAGAGAGAAACTACAAAATCCTTCCTTGGGCCTGAAGATTCTTCTGTGGTGGAAAACTGAAAGCAACCTGTGAAAAGCTGGTTACACAATGCTCGCACTGGAGACTCCTTACCTCATTTTTAAATGAACCCCTCCTTACAGAATCAAATATCCTGTTATTTTCCAGCTCTTAGATGCTTTTCTTTGTTAAAAGGTCCACTATGGAGGATTTTCAGGGTGTTTATAAGCAGAAAAGAAACATATATACCATAATATACTTATGAAATTCAAAAGTTTGTTTTCATTAAGGAATAATTAATTACCTAAAACTACGAATTGTGTTTCCGTAAACGAAGAACGAGCCGTTTATATCTACTCAGGGAGCGGGACCACCTCTAGTCGAGTTGCCATGTTGCACCTCTACAGTAGTGCAGAACAGACAAACACTAGCAAGCATGAACATTGAAGGAAACACCAGAAGGAAAACCAAGAAGAAACATAGACAAGGAATAATAAAGAACAGGGATCAGTGTTTGCTGGTGCTGGCTAACAGGAAAAAGGTAAAATGGAGGCTCATATTTGTTACTTAGCAATGAAAATCCAAGAGTATGTCAATGTAAGTATTTGGAAGTACACTACGGCACCTGGCGGCCACCGTACACTCTAATACAAACTCGGAGGGGTAAGTGAGGGGCATTCAGGTTGTTGAACCCTACATAGTGGACCTTTTAATAATAATTAGTTTATTATTAGGTTTAGATCAGGAGGAGCATAACACACACAACCAATCAGATTTAAGGATTCAACCAAGCTGTGGTATAAAAGAGTCTATAGACATTTGTCTATTATCTATAAGCTTCATGGTTTTACCCTCCAAGGGCACCAGCCTTAAATAAAACACTGAGTTAATGTCCCATTAGGACCTGAGTACTGACTAAGTTCCACAAAGATTTTGGGTTCCTTCTTTATTTGTTAATCCATATTGTCTTGTATGGTCCGTGGGTATAATAGTGAGATAACTAATAACCCTTAGGAAACTGCAGGAGTTCAACAAAAACATCTGACTAGCAGCGAATATTTGACTTTTAATTCCAATGCAAAACCAAAGAAGCAAACAAGTCTTGGATGACTGCCTAAATATTGTGAAAGTAGCTCAGCTGCGTGTCTGGATTGTGTTCTGCCTCACTAGTGAGTCGCTTTGGATAAAAGCATCTGACAAAGGAATAAATGCAAATGCAGATGTAAATTGTGAAGGCATGCATCGAAACCACAAAATGAGGCCAAACAGCTTGCATTGTAAAGTATATTTAACACAATGCCAAAAAATTTGATTGAATATAAAAAATAGAATAACTATAACAAATACAAAACGACTCTTTAAAAGAGAGATATGTTGTTTTATCATGCTGGGAACGGAAAAAAAAATCCCTTTATTGAATTTAAAGTACATTGCAAAATTCTTTGGTTTGATCAGCTGTATATTTTCCTCGGGATGGAGACGATTGTGGCTTGGTACATCTGATAGTACTGCAACAAGTACGCCAAAATCAGCCACAAAAAACAACAACAAAAAAAACATTCAATAACAGCAACAGGAAAGATCATCGCTTGTTGCTCATTCACATCACTGTGCACGCGTGCACGCGCACACACACACACACACACACACACACACACACAAATTCCCTTTGTTTCTTACATAGTGGGAAAACAACACATTGTTCAGGTGCATGAAAGAAATAAAACAAGTAATACAAGCCTTTGGCATATAAATGCTACATGTCCTATTTTGAATACACTTCTAAAATACAACTATTTCCAGAAAGTATATAGAAAATGCAACAGAGTAGATCTCATGGACCGCTCTAGATCCACCAGGTATCAGAATGCTGGTTCATAACTAATTAATCAGGGGCGGACAAATCATCAGTTTATTAATCAGCTCACCAGTCAGAGCTACAGGGTGCAACCCAGATCCCTGTCGCCCAGAAATCTAATTAAATATGCTAAAACGTGGTAACTAACTCAATTAAACTCAAGTATAACAAGTAGGGATGTGTTACATGACGACGTATGTTGCGTGATGATGGAAAACGTCTACGGTTGTTGATTTCATTGTGTTGCAAATCACACTCCGTACAGGAATATTAAACCTTGATGGTTTATTTGGGACGCTGCTGCCACAAAAGCAAGGCTCAAGCTGTGCCTGAGACACAGCTCTCGCGGATCCTCAAGAGAGCACCTGACGTTTATCTCATTTATACAACTGAGCAGTTGAGGGTCAAGGGCCTTCCTCAAGGGCTCCGCAGTGGCAGCTTAATAGTGCTGAACTCCCAACCTTCCCATAAGCAGGCCAACGTTTTAATCACTGAGATACCCCTGCCCAAGGCGGCTGTGTGGCTACGCTAACCTGTTAACATGGGTACCGAATTAAAATAAGCACGTTCCCTATCGATCACGCACACAGCTGGTGTGGCCCGGAGGCCGTGTTAACATGCACCTGGTTATTAGCTGCAGATTAGAGGATGACTCCCACCCCTTCACCCATCCATCCCCTAACCAAATTACAGGTTATTTATTAAGAAATTAATGTCATCTTTTATCCAGGACGTATGCGTGAAATAAGGACTCATTATTAGTGTTATTATTATGCTAGGCAGGTGACATGTCTGTTTGCTGAGCTAACGCGAGGGTTATACAAGAGATTTTTGTGCTGAACTCTACTATATTTGACTCATCTTGGTCACTGTTTCCCTTCATATTCCTCATTCTGGAAATATTGTCTAGCATAAAGCATGAAAGTATATTAACACCGAACCTGCTTGCTTCATTCACCGAGGCTAGTGATTTGTCCACCCCTGCTAATGCCTTAAATATACACAGGAAGTAAAAAACATACAGAACGGGGGGGGGGCACATTTAAGATCAGGATTAACATGCTGGCTCTTGCAACATGACAGTACATAAAGTTTGCGGTAGTGTCACAAATCACTCAGGTCAATAGTGTTTTCTTGATGGCTTCAGTAGGACCAAAGGTATTACCAAAAGGAGAGTAAATGGCAGTTCATGGCTAAAATGTGCAAAATATTAAGACATGTTGGGCTACTGGAGATGAGCACCATAATTTGTGATCGAGTCCAATTTCATTTACAGCTTTTAAGCTCGAACGCACCCAGGAATCCCAAAAAAAAAAAAAAAAAAAATCTGAAATTGAGTGAACCAATTCCATAGATATTCATGGTATGCCATAAGCACAAAGCTACTTATGAAATATTACCAACATAGCGTTGAGGAAAAATAATAAATTACTGGCCTTACCATGTACAAAACTCAAAAAAAAAAACCAGACATTTGATTCTAGCTTTGAGTGGAATCATAAATGTACAATTCGTTTGACACTGCACAAGAATGACAACGAACATTGTGTGTCACTTGAAATAAATCATTAAAAAAAATTCTCAATATGGGAAGAAAAAAAAACCCAACCAAACAAAAAAAACCCCCAAAAAAACCAAAACACCACATCAAACTTTATATTTGCACGTTTGATGAACGTGTAGTGTGAGTCGCAGCCACGGGATGTCAGATTTATAAGATTTAGCTTTAACTCTATAGTAACTTGAGTCATCTAAAAACACTAATGCCAACTTGGCAGCACCAATTTACATTTCACACGAGTTCAACTTGACGTCATTGCATAGATACCAAGAAAAGAAAAAAAAAAAAAGTTTAAAAAAATCTAACATTAATAAGCCCTTGGCTAACAGTACCTTCGCTGCATGTGCTACGCTGTAGTGATGGATGGGAGTGTTTATGAAATCAGAAACTACCTATGAAAAATAATAGACAAACTCTAGTACGGTTATGGTGCATAATTTAAATAGCATAATGTGCATGCATGAAAAACGTGTGTTACGGGATAACATTACACAGACAAACTACTAACGCTCTGAAGAAAAAAAAAAAACCTAGTTCAGTCTTTGGATGTACACAAATAAAATGTATATACATACTGCAGATTGCAGCTGATTACAACGCTAAAGTAGACGGAGAGCACAATAGAGTATCTAAAACCGATAAAACACCTGATAATACACTTTATCAGATGTTTACTGTATGAACTCATCCCTCGCTTCCCAGTAAGGACAGGACGACGTTGTTAAAGATTGCGTACTTCACCTCAATTTTCTACATAAAGGCAACTCAAGCTTTCTGTCTGGAGAAACCAGGCGTAGTTTCATAAACCGTTTAAAGCGATCATATCAAAAGCGATAGGTAGAGACCAATACGTTTTGTTAAAACTGTCATCACTGGGAAAAATTACATGGTCATATGCTAATTCACCTTCTGAATATCGCATATCCAGGTGTCTGGCTTATAAAGCAGGTATATAGTCACCTGGGTTCCTCATTAAAGCTTGTTTTACATTGTGTGCTTTCAGTGCCTTTTCAGATTATTACTTCTCGCACTTGAATGAGATGATCCCAATACAATCTTTGTGTGATGACATGTTGGTCAGCTCATATTTTATGATGATCCTCTAATGATACCTGTGATTAAAGAAAATTACTACATGTCATCAATGCGCTTCCATAGAAGTTCCCTTTTAGGGTCAAATTATATAAAATGGTAAAACAATCCCCATGTAATGAGATTAAAAAGAAATATTTTCACTGACATTCTTGCAATGATCGATGGCATATACATACAACAACAATGAGGTCAGCAGCTATGAGCGGAGTCTGCTATATCGCACACTGAAAGAAATTTCTGTGGAAATTTTTAAAAATCTGATTTAAAAAATGAAATCCAAGGGACTCTGTCAAATTGTGCAAAGTGACTTTTCATAATTTATGCTCCTAAATCGAGACGTTTAAAAGAAATGCTGAAAACCGTTTTTCACAGTGAAAGTTGAGTAACCTACTTCAGGGAACGAGTGTCATTTTTATAACAAAATGAACATCTGTTTACGTGCTGTAATCCAGAACCAAACCCAGCCCACCAGAAGGAAATCAATGTAAAATACGTCTCTACGGACGTTTAAACAGAATAAAAACTGCTAAGAGGTCGGGTAAGGTTAACGTAACCTCAAAGACGGCTAGCTAACCGAACAAAATCCTGCTTTATAAGACAGAACGCCCAGGACTATTGTGATTGTGCAGTATGTGATTAACAAAATAAAAAAAGAACTGTAAAAAAAAACAAAAAAAAAACAACAAACTACTTGTTATTCCCATTACTTTAAAATGTGCTGGAAAATCCAATAAACATTTAATTTTGCAGAAATGGCTAAAAACTTGTCTATACAGAAATATCATTCTATTTAGGCTTCTGTTTATTTACTTCAATCATCATACCTGGTGTGGATTGGAAGCCAGCAGCTAGCCTTCTCTGCTTTCAAATAAACTGGCTAGCGTGACTTTTCTGAATGAGCTGCATTGAGGTGATTGGCTGGAGTGTTTGAGTAAGATATAAAAAAAAAACTGATTGCATGGTAAAGTCAAGCTATTATGCATGTTTTACATTGTAAAAATATAGCCCTGCTATTGAGTAGATGCCCAAGAATGTAACTTTCCATGCAACTCTACAAATGCCATTAATCCCTACGTTTTTCTGTGATGAGTAAAAAGCTCCACAACCTATGACCGTCTACTGTGAATCCCAAAATGGAGATGATGTTGGATCTAACAAAATCTACAAGCTTACAAGTAGACCGTTGTGTTTTGGCGTGAATCTATAAATGGGGAAAAAAAAAAAAAAAAACAAACCTTAAAAATCAGGTATCATTTTCCAAGAGTCTATCATGATTCCTATCTCTAATGCCATACCTCGACTTGTACAAAATACAGAGTGCTGTGGAGTGAGTGTCAAGATTGTCTGAGGGCTTCTGAAAGGCAGCCCAAGCGAAGAACAGTTACAAACTCAAATCATCATCCACAGGGACAGACTGCAATTGGGTAAGAATCTTTGAGTCTCCATCCATCTCCACATCGTCCAGATGAGACTCCCTATGTACATCACCTGGAGGAGGAGGGGTACTCAATAGCAGGGACTCCCCACCTGGTAAGCCCAATAAAGCTGGGTCCTCAGGTAGATCCCCTTTCCCACGCACATCGAAGAGTGTGAGTCCAGATGAAGATGACAGAGGCACAGGACTCCAGGCAGGCTGAATGAGATGGGGACCACTGGCTACACTGCTGCAGAGGGGACTGAAAGACAGCATGCTCTCGGGGCTGAGGGTCTGTTGGGATGGCAGTACACTAGTCAGAGTTGGAGTCGGAGAGTCTGAGGTGTTTGGAGAGGTGCCTGGGGTAGGGTTGGCCAGACCTGCAGGCTCAGGACTACAGTAAAGTGCAGATGAGCCGATTAAAGGAGATGATTGAAAGGGAATAGAGGTCTGGACAGAGGACAAGGAGACTGGCTGATTTTGTAGTGAAGTTCCTGTTGAGGTCTGTTCCAGTCCACTGATGCTTGTGCTTGGGCATGGATTTTCTGGGATGGATTTGACAGGCATGCTGGTAAACTGGAAACCAGCTGGGATGGTGAGGATGAGCTTGCCATTTTGAACACTCAGGAATGGACTGCCACCTGCCAAGAGGAAGTTACCTTAAAACAAGAGCAGAATGATGCAGTCAAGCTCTCTCATTTACGTGGAACAAAAATCTATTGTGTTGCACCTGGTATACTAACCGACAGTAAACTTTAGTGTTTGATTTCAGTGAACTTTGAAATGTCTGGTTAATTTTAATAGGGTTCAAGAACACTATCTTGTATGTTACCTGGAGAAGCAGAGGGAAGTTGAATCACTCCTGAATTGAGAAGCTGGACACCTGGAATAGCACCAGCTGTAGGCACACTCTGAGGAGGTCCGATGGGGCTTATACGTATAGCCCCCTGGGGCACACCAACTCCTCCTCCAGAGCCAGATGATAAGATTTGGAAAGCACCTCCTGGAGTTGGGATGGAGAAAGATGGTGCTGCTGGGACCACTTGAGGGAAGGATATGGTCCCTGTAGGTGCTCCAGCAATGGGGGATACAGGCATGAGTTGAGGCAAAGGTACCAGTTGGGGCTGTCCTGTGTCCTTGGACTGTGAAACAGGAACTACTTGTGTTGGTGAGGAGATAGGAATACCTTGTGTACCCAACGGGGTCTGTATCTGTGGGGTGGTGGCTAAATTGGACTGGTCTGTTAACTGAAGCGTCAGCCCTTGTGGAGCCGGTCCATTAGGCATCCGGGGGACAGACACAACAGTGTTCTCTCCAAGTGCAGAGGATCCATTCTGAGGTTGAGCTTGAGTAGGCCTGGGACCAATCTGGAGACTAGGGGTTGAAAACTGAGGGGTGGAACTCTGGGATAGCGGAGTGGTAATGGGGGACACTGGGACCAACTGAGGGCAAGAAACTGGAGTCCTTGCTGGGTGCTGCACCAATTGAGACACTGGAATACCCTGGATAGATGGTACCACCTGGGGCAAAGAAAGAACCTGAGAGCTAGAGACAGTGGAAGAAGATGCCACTTGTGAAACAGAAGAAGTAGGGTTTATTTGGGGACCAGCTGTTGCTATCACCACAAGCTCAGGCTGCAGGGTGGATTGTAGTGGCATCGCTGGGTTGGAAATAAGTGCACCAGATGGGGGAACTGCAGAAGAAAGGATGCCATTTTGAGTCAGTGCTAACGAAGAAAGGGATGTGTGAGTCATCACTGTGGAAGAGCCTGTGGACGTGGGAAGCACCATTTGGGTGTTTTCTTGAGCTTTCATAGCCTCTGGAACAGTAATGAAGTCCAACGGAGAGAGATTATGGTTAGTTGCTTTCGTTTCCTCGGTCAGTGACACAGGGACTGTGCTAGTGAGGTTGGCTTGCGTTTCCATTTTGGTAATGCAGTTTTCATCTGGGGCACTGTTGTTCCCCTTAGATATAACCTGAGCCCCATTGAGTAATAGAGGAGTGTTGGTAGTCACAGGACTGAGGGTGACTGCGTGACCATCGCTCAGAGTCAGTCCATTAATGATGACCCCAGTTCCGGTCCCTGACAGTAAGGGGCTCCCGTTGAGCAACAGAGGATGAGGACTAGTAAGAAAACCCCCGGTGTTATTGAGAATGAGCTGACCTCCAGTACTACAGGGGGCACCAGAGAGCGATATGAGCGAAGCAGTTGAGCCTCCAGTCTCTTGAGCTGCAGGTTTGTCAGTAATGTCCTCCAGATCAGCCTTACTAGCTTCATCCTCTGTGCTGTGGTTTCCATCAGATTCACTAAAAAAAAAAAAAAAGAAATAAAGAGAGAAGACATCAGAATCAAACCAAACATCAGAAATATATACTGATGGGACAATCTGACACAAAATTTGTCAGGCTTAAAAGGACAAACTTTATCAACCTTCTTATTTTGTGTATATGACCTTAACCCATTAAAGTTCAAGATTATTATTTCGTGGGTTTTTCTTTTTTTTTTTTAAACACCTACTACTTTGGACTTGTAACCTAGTTTCCTTTGTACTGATTTGCCTGCATTTAAATGGCTCGAATTCATCATTACAAAACACAACCCCCAGGTCCCAAACCTACTGGTTACCTCAATACAGAAACAATTCTATACAAAAATACTACATATATTAAAATCTAATGTCAATAACTAGAAAAGAGTAAATATTTGGGTTTTTGTATAACTTGTAATGACTGTCAATCACTTATTACAGAAATAGACATACAGCGTGACATACCTAGTTGTTTGACCAGTAATATACAACAACAAAAATAGAGATTACTTAGTTTCTAAAGACATCACCTGAGTTGGCACATTCTTTGCGTAGCATGTTTAATAATAATAAAAACTAGAAAGTTCAAAGGAGCTGAATACACAACCTCTATTCAAGACGAACAATCAACAACTAGGAATTAATACAGAATCTGTGCGCCAAGTTATTTCCACAACCATCCACAAAGAAACTCGCTCATTCCCCAAAAGCCACTTACACTGGTAGTATTTTACACAGAGCTCCTGTACATATTTCTTGTAATGATGTGCTTGTTTTGATCATGCACTTTTAGCCAAACCCCATGAACAGTCTTACATTTGCTTTGTTCCTTTTTTTTTTTTTTTTTTTGCAAATGCATGCAATGGCGTTACTCTCTGTGTAATTGAACAGAAATGCTAACATGGAAAGCTCTCAACATCTGAGCTCTTTGTTTGTGTGAACAGCGAGATGCATGTTTGTGATTTGGAGCTATGTGTACCGACACATGGAAAGAAAGGGAATTCCCATCATTAATGTTCACTAGGACACTGCACCGTTGGGGTACAGAATGGGGTTGAAGAGATTTCATGAATTTGTAGTGTTTTGCCATGGAATACTTTTGAACTTTTGCATGGGAGACCTTGTTAAAATGCAGCACAGGCTTTCTTTTCAATATACAATGCATTGTGCAATAGTATGATACTAGGCTTTATTAAAAATAAATAAATAACTAAAAAGCATTCTATTAGGTTTGGAAGGGGTAACATTTGAGTACTGGACTCCTTCTGTGCCAGCCCTATCAAACTGAACAAATAAACAAAAAACAGCAGTTGGTGCTGGAAGAGGGGGAAATGCATCAGAGGGAGACCTCAGCTGTCGGTTTTATTTTGCAAAGCAAAATAATAGGAGGTGGCATAGTTGAGTTTTCCCTTGTGTGTTTGCACTTGTGCTCCCAGAACCTAAAGAAAAACACACAAATGCCGAATACAGGAAGCAAAATTCAGAATGGTGCAGTGGCTGTGTGATATTTAGGCCAATCACAGACAGGGGATGGTCTCAGGACAATAGGTACTTTCGCACCACAGGGACTTTTCATAGTTCTTGTAACTGTTGGAGGAAGTAGCCCCCTTTTTAGTGTGTTCACAGCGCATGGACTGAGGACGACTGTAGTTCTTATAATGCCATTTTTGGGACTTTATTAGCACCTACTTCAGGGTAGGTACTTTCAGTACAATTGGAACCATGAAAAATGAATTGCGTTGAGAATATTCGAGTTGCACAGTGGGTTTTTCAGTCAGTCAGTGTGCATGACACCAACAGGATAAAACAGACAGAAACTTAAAAAAAAAAAAAAAAAAAAAAAGCACTTTTTGAAATAAAAATCCCCGACATGTGGTGGTTAACAGATGAGAGAAGCTGAAACCTGAGATGGAGTGGACGGCAAACTAACCCAAAACAAAAAAAAGAGACTCTTGAATTTTCTTTTTTATTCCAAAAAATCCAAATGTAAACAAAGAGATGGCACGCAGCGCAAGAGGAGGAAACAAGACGTACTGGTTGAAATCATCAGTAAAATCACACACAAACAAAAAAATAAAATCAAATCATCAAAAACCAGTGGATTTTCTAACTGCCAGATCATTCATTCATTCATTCATTT
>JAQMCW010000036.1:16909218-16930332 GCA_030068335.1 Chrysichthys cranchii | reverse complement strand
ACACACACACACACACACACACACACACACACACACACACACACACAGCAAAGTACTTGTTTTTATCAACACCGTGCTGATTGCTTTAAGAAGCACTGAGGATTTAGGAAGTGTATGTAGGAAATCCAAAACATGCATTTAATAGTTTTCAATGCATTTTCCTTTAACAAAAGTTATTTGTGGCATTACATCAGTCAGAAAATTTCTTTTTAGGTCTATGTGTATGCTAAGGTTAGCGATGGGGGAGGACAACCACGATTAGTCTCTCTTCCACCTTCCTTTACTGAACTCTGACCTCAAAGGACTGAAGCTCCACCCAGATGTCTACTGGCTAATGCATAGTGCATCAGGGTATGTTCCCCCCCCCCTCGACCCCTAATGACGCTGAATTGTAATTTGCTTTGTAACGCATTAACACGTACTCAAAGTCTTCAACTCGTTCTTCTACACCCGTGGCAACAGGTGAGTTTTTGATGGAAAGGACTACGTTCGGGTGAATACTTGACTCATGTTCAGTGTGGTGCAGATGGTGCGTGTGTGTGTGTGCGTGTATCTGACCTGTGGTCTCGGGTGGAGCAGCTCCTGGTGTTTAAGTCTCAGTCTCTCTTTCTCCAGCTGCAGCTGCTGCAGTCTCATCTGGTTGTTCCCTGCCATGACGGCCGGGTTCTGGGGGCTGGAGGGGAGCTGGGTGCCCTGCTTTACTGGAGCACTCTGGGTAATTCGCTGCTGGTTCAGAGCTACACACAGGAGGACAGAAAAAAAAAAGAAGAGATTTGAAACTTTTTGATGTTTATTTCACTTGTAATAATCCTACACCTAAACAAGTCTTATTAATCCTTTAATAAACAATTATCAGTTTTCCTCATCGGGTCCAGTCAAATGTCAGGTCAGCTGTTTATATCCATGTGACAACCATTATGGTAATACTGAAAAGTGGGATTATATTAAAATAATAATAATAATAATAATAATCATCATCTCTTAATTTTCTGTTAAATGTTCAAAGGACAGCCTTCAGATACACACAAAACACGTCTCGTCTTTGATCCAAATGAACTGTCCATTCAAAACCACAAACTGCAACTAGAGATATTTCCTCATAACATAGCCAACATGGCTGCTGTTGATGTACAAATTTATTGCAGGTTTAACTAAGATCATGTCGTAAATGTCCGCAGTCAGGGTGTCTGTAGGATTGGGTGTGTGCAGGTGCTCTTTAACAACCGGCCGGGAAGTAAACACTGGGAAACGCTTTAATACATGTGAAGGAGGTCATGTGTATTGCAGAGACCTCGAATAGCTAAAACAAATGGCGCTGATTGTAGGAGGTGTTACTGTAATCAAATGGGTGAGGATCCCTGTTTACTTATGCGCCCGAGCCACCAATGAAAACAAAAGAAGTGGCGATGCCAGCGTTGTCATGCAGGGGAACCCCGCCCTCTGCCCTCCCCCGGCTGGCCTAGTCACCATTCAATCAGTGTGTGTTTACTTGCTCAGGCTTGAATGAGTCTCCGTTCTCCTCTCTCCATGGGAATCAGATTGGAGCCTTGCCCCACACACAGACACACACACACACACACACACACACCTAACCCTCCCCCACCTTGCCAGAGGCTGTATTACTGTGTGGGAATGTTGTGAGTGGTACAGCCAAAGTGTGGGTGGGTGTGCTTGCAGGGGTGATAAATTGTGTGTGCGTCCTTTCATACCCTTATCTCACACAGATATGGGCCTATTGAAGCAGAACTGCGTGCACTAGCACTACAGAGTAAGTTATTCCCAGAGCAAGAGGGAAGACAGGTAATGAGCTGTTACTTTCGAACCTGTTGCTTCTTGCCCCCCCGGAAAGGGTACATTGTGTGAAGTTCTGTGACCGACATTTTTCAAATTGAACTGTTAGACAAAATATATGCCAATATACACAATGCTTAGGTCTCTCTCTCTCTCGATTATAAGTAAATAGCTGGCTAGCATAGGACATGGGACTTGAGTTTAGTGGCCAACAACATAATGGGTTTCATAGCTTGAATTAAAATCTTTCATAAATCACATCCTGAGCTTTGTTCAGAAGTACCAAGAGTCTGGATTTGACCTGAATATCTCTACCAATCTGTAAGATCTGAACTGTCCAAACTAACCCTAACCCTAGTTTATTTATAAATCTCAATTTTGTGATTAGAGATGCATCAAACTGGACAGAAGTAAACTATAATGGGGCTACAGCACGTTCACTTTATCACACAATGAGCTGAATTTCTCATACAACCAAACTTTAGATGTAACCAAAGAGAAAATGCAAAAATATTGATTTTTTTTTTTTTATATTTTTGGTTTTGAAAATAACCTTGAGCAAACAAAATTTCAACTGGTGAACAGGAAATCCAGTGATGTACAGGAAATATGGGGCCATGTTTGGGGTTAGGTTCAGTAGTATGCTGTGGGATTATTTCGATATAAAAAAAAAAAAATAAAAAAAAGGATGGGAAACACTGATCTAGACAGCGTCAGAAAGACTCCATAAATCAGATAGATAAAGCATGAGAGAGAGAGACTGGGACTGATAAGGGCTAATGCTATCTGCCCTTTTGTCTTTTTCACGCTCGTGTGGAACATGTTGCAGCAGCTCTTATCAGCCCTCCATCCTTTACCAACACCATCAGGATCACCTACATGCAGGCAAGACCCCAAGCAAGCCGGGAAACTATCGGAAACCTAAAAGGAGTGTGACGGGGCACGGCCCCTTTGAAGCCTCTGCAAATATTTGCCTGCTGTCCAGTTAACACGTTTGTTCTTTAAAGCATCCAGGCTGATAAAGTTTTAACAGTGGGAAGAAACCGTGAGAGAAAGAGAAGCTTGTCTGTCTTACTGTATAGTCTTCATGCTTTCTCTCTCTATGGATGCATAGATAGAAGATCAAGATGGCTGCTGTACGGTCTGTAAACATTAGATTACGGCGAGCCTGAAAATAGATGACTCAGAGGTTTCAGATCTTTTCGCGTGCTTATAGTGAATGCATCACCCTGAAGTCACAAATGTTAACCGTTCTCATATGTGTATCTGAACTGTTGGCAAGTGGCAGGCATGCAGCCTGTGTGTGTATGTGTGTGTGTATATGAGTCAAGATTAGCTCATAGCAGAGCTCTGGAAAAGATGAGAGCCCCATAAGAGAGTGACATCACTCAGCACCAGGCGACAAGGTGCCAACTCCTGCACTGAAGTGCAGGCGGAAAAAATAACAGCCGATAACCTGATAGCCCTTTAGCGGTACAGCAAAAAACCAAACAAAAAAAAAGAAAAAAAAAAAAAGAAAAGAAAACAAAAACAAAACAAACAAACAAAAAACACCCACAGCAGTGCAAACTTTGCGTGCGTATCTGCTTGTGGCTTCATCTGTGGCTCCTCTCCAGTTGTGCTCTTCGCAGACAGAGTGTGAAAAACGTGAAGGCTCCATTTGGGAACACTAAGTCCAGGCCAATTTGTGAAGCTCCACCTCCACTGCTCCCAGCCACTCTGGAGATTCCTGTAGACGCATGTCGGCCTTCTAACTTTTCTTCTGTTCCCCTCTCTCTCTCCCTCTGTTCCCTTCCCCCTCTTTGTAGGCCTGCCTCAGTCAGCCCCCCCTTTGTACTCCTCCCGCCCTCCCTCGTTCTCTGTGTCTCTCCGAGTGAAAAGGCCTGGAAGAGATTAGGTGCAGCGCTGCAGTATAAAGAGATCTGGCTCCAACTCAAGTCAGTCTGCATGTGCAGCAGAAAAGCGTCCTGCCTGCTCTGGGCCTCATTCGGGAGGGCTGGCAGGGGAGGGTGAGAGAGGAGGAAAAGAAACAGAAAGAGTGAGAGAAGGGCAAGAGGCAGAAAGAGGGAAGAAAAAGAGATAAACAGAGAGCGCAACAAAGAAACAAGGAGAGAGAGAGAGAGAGAGAGAGAGAGAGAGAGAGAGAGAGAAAGAAACACCACAAGAAGCAGAAGGGGTTGATCGAGCCTTCTACCATGACTTTTCTAACAATATTTCTATTTGTTATAATTTTGCCCTATATTCTATTATTTTGTCCTATCAAGTTTCCACCCACTAACTCGTTCTCCCCATTGCCTGTTCGCGATCAACCTACAGCAATGCAACACATTCTTCAGACTTACCCAAGACACAATCCATGCCCCAGTCACTGGAAAATATAATGTGGGAAATAATAATAATAAATCATCATCATCCATGACATTTGTGCAGGTGGTACAAATTTATACACCAAGTTTTGTTGTAGCTCTACTTCAGAATTTTAGCAAACTAGCTACGTAATGGCTGCCAATGCTCTTAAGAGTTTATAGAGACAAATATGTTAAAAGAAAAAAAAGATAAGATAAAAACAAAACCACACCCAATCCTCCTTTTGAAAATGTCATTCACCAAGTGTACATTTTCTTTCTTGTCTTAAGATTTAAATAATAAGAAATTGGAAAAACAAATACACTTCCTCCAGTGTGAGTGTCTTCAGATTATATTCCCCTCACAGAGACACAGCAAATACCTCAGCACTTGCCTCATATGCCTAACTGACCAAAATTATAAAGTAAAATCGAAAACTTGAACGTAAAAGATCTGATTGAAATCAGCATTGAATTTTTCTACCTTGGACAGAAAAATATTTAGTTCTAAGGGGGAAAAACAAAATAAAAATAGCAGCTAGCTCGCTAACAGTCAGCTAGCTACCCAACATTCTGAGGTAACTCACCAGCTACATTTTTACATTTGTTTATTTTTTAATTTTTTAAACAAACCATTCATGCAACCTCTACAGCAAATATGCCAAACTTTTGTGTGCTAAAAAGGTCAGTTTTGGATATTATCATCAACTATTAATGTTTTTAATACAATTAATTGGCCACAGTCTGGGGAAGCTGAAAGAGCTGCATTCGACTTGCTTTTGAAAGCCTTTTTTTAAAGACCATTGTGTAACTCAGGAACTCCACAATTAGTTTTTCCATTTTCACCCCCCTCCCTCCAATGACTGGGGACTCAGATTCCATCTACAAGTTTGCCGAACAGCAAATATGAACAAATACACCTATAGGCATTTCCAACTTCCAGCTTACTAGGTGTTCCTAGTCCTACAGGCTAATGAGGTAAAAGTTAGCAAGAAAACAAGCACCCCACTGCACATGCTCCTTCATTTAAGAAAATGGTATCCAGTTCTCTGCGGTGGACAACGTCTCCCCCTTCCCCTTCTTTCTCTGTCCTCTTGTGCGTTCCCACTCTCACACCACTCTCTCCCCTCACATTACAACTAATTCTGGGGCCCACCAGACACGTACACTCAGGACGTATAAATCTTCAAAGAGTTCAAAGTTTCTGTCTCTCAGAGGACGTGGCAGGCGCACACACCATTTTCCACTTTTCCCATGAAACCACCTCTATGAAAACCATCTCTGTAATGTCAACACAGACTTTTTACACAGAAAAAGGACTGATGGTTTACATGTCTTAAAAAAAAAAAAAAAAAAAAGAGACAGAAGGGAGAGAGCGAGAGAGACGCAGAAGAAGATAGATAGAGAGAGAGGGGGGGGGGTAAGGGAATGTTTTTAGGATGAAGGGAGAGCACTTCCAAGCGTGAGTAACTCAAAGTGACATAAGCAAAAGCCTTCATCTCTTTGTGAGCCATACGGATGGAGAGGATTATAGAGAGTTGGAGCGAGAGAGGGGGTGGAGAGAGCGGGGGGTGAGAGGGGAGGGGGCTGGTGTGGGGTGGGGGACAGTACTTTTTAAGACCACCAATGCTGCCCCAGTGTACCAAGACTTTACGAACCTCAACTGAAAGACATCTGGTCTGGTTTAATTAGCATGCAGGAAAGCTAATACTCAATTACTGTAACAAGGAAGAATAAAGGTTCTATCTGCATAATTCAGAAGCAATAAACTGTACGTGTGTGTGTGTAGTAATAAGTGTGCTAGCATGCACACGCGTGCATGCACATACATACACATAGCTGAGTCCTGAGTTAGGAGCGGTTTGGCTAACCTCAATATGAGTCACGGGAAGTGGGAATATTTTCAGAAAACTGTCTCTTTCTTTCTCTCTTACACACACACACACACACACACACACACACACCTTAAGTCTTCAACTTACTGAAGGCCATCCATTAACTTTAAAAAACACAAGTCATTCTACTGTATGCTTTCATTCTAAACTGGTGGCCTGTGCAGCATTGCTTGAAAAAAAAATGTGTAACTTTTCCTGTAGCGCAGTTTGGTTTTTGCACTACTGGTAAGGCATTAAGATCAAATCAAGTTCATTGTGGAAAATTTGCACACTGCACCCAAAGAATGTTTATTTATCAAAGCCATTAAAGGCACAGTCTGTGATTTTATTTGGAGGTTAAATGTAGCCATTTTTAAAATGTAAACAAACGCCATCTTTCTCAGCCTTTCTTCCAAATCCATGCCCCTGAAACTCATACACAGCAAGTACATCCTAATGCATGGAAAGATGATCCATGAATTGACTGGCAACGTGATTGAGATGCCGGCTTGCTCTGATTGGCTGGAGGTTGGTAGTCCACAATTTCCCCCCCCTCCTGTTTAGTGAGTCTGGAGTGCCACAGAGAGCTTGTTGCTCTGAGCAGATGTGCAGATTTTTTACTCAACACACTAGAATGTACGAGGAATTTTGCAGATTATTATATAAAAAATAAATAAAAATAAAATACAAAATCACTGAGGGCAACTTTAAAAGCAAATAAGAGCGTAGGAACATCCTTACCCTGACTCTTTAGCAATGAAGATCAATAAGGCACTGATAAGCAGGCATTTCAGTGCTGAGTAAATGAAATAAAGGAAATCCTGGACGATATTTACGATGGCATTTTAAGTAGTTGGTGACAGTGGTGTGCCTTGCTGTGTATTAGTTCCTTTTATAAATATGCAGAGGAATAAAACTATGACAGAGCTCACCATAGCGTGGGTCGAGCCGTGGGTCCAGCCAGGACGTAGTTT
Source organism: Chrysichthys cranchii (assembly GCA_030068335.1). Lineage (NCBI taxonomy): Eukaryota > Metazoa > Chordata > Actinopteri > Siluriformes > Claroteidae > Chrysichthys > Chrysichthys cranchii. Next base: position 16,923,348 of record JAQMCW010000036.1, on the reverse strand, counting down.
TATTCTTGTGGTTGATGTAGTAGATCTCTCCCTCTGCTGTGATGGCCTGCTCCCAGCCTTCAGGAAGAGGACCTGAGAGAGAACAGCTAGGTTAGAGATCGACCACCAACCACTGCAGATTTCTTTACATAAATTTACCTAATATATAAAGGTTTTTTTGTTTTTTTGTTTTTTTAACTGAAGACTTTATGTTCTCAGTAGAGAACAGATCCTCAGTCTAAAAAAATTGTTCGCATTTGATCCATCCCAAATTCCTAACAGACCTGACCTCGCCAAACATCAAATCTTCATATTTATTCCCATTTAGACCAAGTGTAGTGATCAGTCAAGACACGTTTAGATTTGAGGTTAAAGCCATTACCAAATAAGCATGTAGTCATGACTAAATCATTACACACTGGACTTAGATTGAACTCATTTGGCTACATAAAACCTTTTGTGTATAAATGATTTCATGGAATATATTTTAGGGTGGAGTAGAGCAGAGATGGCGGAGTGAAGGACCTTACGTCAAAAATATATAAACGTATTACTTAGAAACATTAATGTTGACATGCTGTCAGCAAATGGAATTATATATTGTTACGTATACCATATATTCTGATAAAGAAGCATCATTAAAAAGATTTGGTAAAATGCATCATTTTGTATCACAATATCAAGATCACATGATCCTATTGCCAAGCAGCCCCCACCACACACACACACACACACACACACACACAACAAAAAGAAAAGGCTGAGGCACTCAAAATGATCAAGTGACCTCTGACCAGTTTTAAAAACACAGGGTGGAGACTACAAAGGGCTTGTGCGTGGTAGGAGAGGTGGAGAAGGGAGCAGTGTGCTGACGTGGGGCAGGACTGGTCACGTTTTATGACTCCCAGATCTCCTCCAGGCTTTCAGATAAACATCAGCTCAGCATGTGCTACAGACACACTCCTACAACTCCACACTTTCCAAGGACTCCGTTTACATGCGCGTGTACTCCGTTAGCTCAGGTGCACCACAGGCTTCATGGTGAATATGCGTGAGGATAGTCTGTATGTGTGAAGCGTGCGCACACACCCGAGGCTGGGTTCAGGAGGTTCTGCTGCTGAACGGGGACGGGGCTGGCCGAGTTCGTCTGGTTCATCTGGAGCATGGCCTTGCGAGGGTCCTGCCAGGTGGTTGACTGGTCTATGTGGCTGCATGGAGAGAAGAAAAATGCTATAATTAATAAGAACACATATGATCGTTAATTGATACCGGCGTTCAGCTTTGTGCAAGTTGACACCGGTAATGCAAAGGCAGCATGTCCTAATATCATCTATACCAAAATGATGCGGAATTCTCTGAGCTTCATATGATTAACAGTAATATGCTGGTATTTAAAAAGAAAAATGCATAATCATTGATATTGTGTAACATCTTGTAAAAGACTGTCAACAAGATGCTGTTTGTGGAAGGAGTCTCCAGTGACAGCACTTCGTACCAGTCGGAGAGATTTCTGCATTTTGAACATTGAGATTTCTGTACTTTCAGTTAGACGACAAACTGTCTTATTTGCAGATAAATCCAAGGGGGGGGGCCTAATGATATAAATCAAACGCTGTCCTTGGACATAAGGTGCACTAAAGTAGGTCCTGCAATTACGTTATCCACGCTATGTAGGGAGCATAAATACTGCAGTAAAATAGTGAATATTTTTTCCCCATGCGTTACAGAGATTAAATGTAAATTCTGACTCGCTTGCAAATGTGAAATTAATCTGAAGATCATTTAAAAACAAAAACAAACAAGTCTTTAATGATTAAAGGGGAGGGAGGAGGAGGAGGAGGAGGATGCAAATGCAACCTTGTAATTCTCCTTCCAAAGAAAGCTTTAACCTTCTGAGGCTTTTGCCATGTTATGATGTGTTCCAAATTAGACACTCAGTATTTCAATGTGTATATAATTAAGCAAAAAAATATAATTCAATTTTAATATAAAACACTTATTGGTAATGTTCATTTTAGCTGAAAAGAAAAGCCAGAAAGCACTTGCAAATACAGTCATCCCTCGCCATATTATGGTTCATCTATCAGTGGATGAACACACAATGAAAACGCAGTGTACGCCACTACCGCTTGAGCTAGTTCGCCCACGTGAGCTTGTACGCGGCACACTATTGGCTGATGGATGGGAGGCGACCAACCAGCGCACTGTGTTCTGTATCCTGGGCGCTGATTGGCTCAGTGACCGTTCATCTCATCGTCATCACCTTCATCGTCATCAGTACTGCATAGCTAATTCATCATCTTGATCATTCAGGTTGTAGTATACTTCACTGGCGAGTACTCATAGAATTTTGCATGTTAAAATTAAACAGGTTTAAGAGTGTAGAAAGTGTTTAAGAGCAGAGGAAGTGTTTATAAGAGTGTGGGAAACGTTTATAAAAAGTCTTAATATATATATATAAATAATAAAATAAAAGATCGCTACTTTGCGGATTTCACCTTTCGCGGGGAGGGGGGCTCCGGAACGTAACCCCCGCGATAGGTGAGGGATGACTGTAAAATGCAGCATGCACAGTATGTGAGAAGAAAGGTCCCAGTGCTATAGACCAGAAAGTTTTTCAAACCCCAGGACTGCAGGAGAACCACCGCTGGTGTTTTGCTAAAAGATGTCATGAAATGGAATGAAAACAGATTTCTCCAGGAAGAAGAAGAAAAAAAAAAAAAAAAAAAAAAAAAAAAACACCGGCCACCAGTGAGTGTCTCTCAATGACTATTTATTTGGCTGGTACTTTGATGATGACGACATGTTATTTTTCTTTAAAACGGTAGCTGATGGAAAAAACACTTCACGTTTTCTTGGAAACTACGTCACAATCTGGCCTGAACCACAACTTTTGTTATTGTGTGCGTTCATTGCTTGCAATCGTTTAATTGAATTGAAAAGCGAACGGAAAGAACAGGATCCGACGCTGTAAGCAGTTCTACACACTGCTGTGCCATGCTTGGAGCACAGTTTGGGTCTTAAGACGGTCATAACCAGTTAAAAATGACACATTTCCTGCTTTCCTCCTGCGCAAGCTGAAGCAAGTAGAACTCGGCTGACAGCGTGCTGGCGACTAGAGTCCATTTGTCTGCCGAGACTAAAAATAGTCGTGTTTTGGGAGCTCGTCTCACAAACCCGAGTTTGCAGTGAGAGGAAGAGAGGAGGAGGAGCAAGCACCAGAACGGAGTCAACTTTGGCCAAGATTACATGTGATCTGCTCATGAGGAGCAGACTGGAGGGTCGCTCGAGTGAAACACAAAGAACCGAGCGCCTTTCAAGGAAAAACCATCCCTGAAACACACTCTAGTGCTAACACACACACAGACACACACACACACTTGTGTTTATTCAATGCCTAAACAAAGCCGGTATAGAGCAGGAGAGGGTTTGGGCCTTTCGGTCCTGCTTTTCGGGTTTGCATGGTGCCTTGCCGTTTGCCACACTTAAAGGTTAAGCAACGTGTTAATCACAAGTGGTGAAATGAGGACTTTTCAACTTGATATTTATCCTGACCTTTTTACAGATCAGCCTTTTCCCAAAAACATTTAGGACAAAATAATGAAGCTGAGGTTTTCTTTTCTTTGCGTGAGATCTTTTCTCTACGGAGAACGCTTTACTCTGCCTGTGTGGCAGGGAGGCATTTCTAATTATTGCTTTGTTGGGACTTGCTGCTCGATTAAGATGGAAGGCTAATCGAGGAAAAGGGCTCCCTGGCAGGCCGGGCCTGTCTCATTCAGGCAGGGTCATGCCTAGGGCTCTTCCCAGCCAGTTCTTTCTCTCGCTGCCTGCTTCGCCACACTGAAGTGTCAGCCCATTGAACGAGCTGGCGCCACTTTTCCAAAGCTTTTACCTGACAGACAAAGGCTCAGACAGAGCTACGACCCCGAAAGGCCCAACACTATTCACAGCATCCCCCCGCTTCCAGCGCTCGCCTCTTGGGCCCGACTGAGGAGCTCTGACATTGAAAAATTGTGACGGTATGGTGGGATTTCTGTTATTCTAGCTTTTCCTAGCACGTCCTTGCTTATGTACTTCCCAGGAATTGGTGTGGATCTTGCTGTTACTCTGTGCACTGTGCTTGCACCATTGGGAAAAGAAAAAAAAGAAAAAGAAAAAATATGACAGCAAGACTGCTGTTAGGGGTGGTGTTCTCCCAGATCCAAGCAAAGTACTGGATACCTCACTGTGATAAGACGTTTTTATTCAATGTGATGTACTAGCTGTAGTGTTTTATGACAACTTTATGCTGCGTTGTTCCGTTAGCTAGCTAGGCTCCAGCCAAGCTCTGGATAATCCTTTATCTGTCCATTAGGACTGGGGGCCAAGTCTAAAATGAGTTGATTACAGAATCAAGAGTCGACTCCAAAGCTTCACATTCAGTTCTGCCGCCACCATCTGCTAAACGGTTCACACCAAACCACAAATCTGGTGCGATTTAGATAGTTTGGTAAAAGCAGAAATGAAGCATCTGAAAACAACCAACAGTATGAAGCTGACAGGAGAATCAGCTACATGTTTAGTCAACTAATTATTAATGAATTTATCCAACATCAGCTCTTCAAATTAAGCTAGGCTGCTAATTTGGCAATTGTTTTCTCACCCATGTATCATGGGAGTGATGAATCGCGAAAGCTATGACTTGTTCTGGGTCACCGACACAAGGATAGCACCACGTTGCTAGTCTGGAACAGGTCCAGATAAACTCTTGGTATAAAAATTGTATTGGATCGACTCTTGGAACTGAAATAGACGCCCTAAAGTTTCTGGAATCAAAGTTTGCAGCTTCTGCAGCCGTAAGGTTCCCATGCCCATGTAACCTGTAACCAATCAGCCCAGATTTTAAGAAGTTATCAATGTGCCTTTTCGGTATTTGTTCATTTATTCAGGTTTATCATGCAGTCTTGTTTGATCATTGCTGTCGCTCGTGTATAAAGACCGAACAACGGTGTGGCATTAAGGTAAACCCTTAGCTGCCATACAGAGAGGCAGAGAGAGTGTGAATGTGTAAGAAAAACAGAAATAAAAGTACGTCAAAAAAGAGTGTCTGACTCAGCACTTCATCCCCCTCTCCCCTTGCTACACCACCCATTTTCAAGCCCTTCTTGTTTATGCTTTGCTGATCAAAGGCCCTGCCAGAAACTCCCCCTAATCCCCCTACTGGCACACAAGCCTCCCCCCAACCACACGCATCCACACGGAGCCAGGAAAAGCCCAGCCCGCTGCACATGAGGGTGACCTGGGGCCTCTTGAGGAGGGTCATGGGGGCGGGATGACCGTCAGGGAGGAAAAAGAAAAGAAGAAAACAACAAGCGCGGAAGCAATCCCTCAGAACTCCTCTGGCTGAATGGATCGCTGTGGTCCTGTTACACTCTGTGTCACCCCGACCCTCCCCCTTCCCCGACTGCTGGAAACTATGACGGACAGGGAGAGAGGGAGGAAGGCTGAGAGGGACGGAGGGAGGGAGGGAAGGAGGGAGGGAGAGAGAGAGGGAGGATGGGAGAAGAGAGTTAGTGTGTGTTAGTTTTAATTGGTGCACAGGATGTTGTGTGTTGAGATCTCCTCTCTTGGGTTTCAGGGTTAACCTAGAAGCAGGCAAACTCACACAGGTGGGCTTTATTAGTCCTAGGAGCGCACGCACCCACACACACACACACAGCTCCATATTAGATGTGTAAACCGCTGTCTCTCAAGCGCCGAACAGCCCAGACTGAGGCCCTCACAGGGACTGCAATGTACGAGACACTTGAGTCCCTGAACTCAGCCAACCGTCTAATTCTGGCTTCCCAAAATTACATAATGCTCAAATTTGGCCTCCCCCCCTCTTTAAAACACAGCGCAGTATTTCAGGCCAAACCCCGAACCTATCTAATAACAGGCTGAATAACAAAAACAACAACAAAAAGAATCCTACACATGCACACATTTTACACAACACAATGTGTTATTGTACTCGCAAATCCAGGGGTCCAGGCCAAACCCTCCATCGTCGTCGTCGTCGTCTCACTATCCTGGCCTGCAAGTTCATGCAGTTTCTGCTCTTTTTTCCAGCTGACTTTGAGCGATTCAGAACCTCAACATGACTTTCCCAGAGCGAGCGAGTTTGGGAAAGTACCGGGAAATGGGAGGCAAACTGGATCCCATCCAACAGAAACAATGGAGACACGTGGACGTATAGAAGTGCTTATCCTGCTTTCTAAGCTTCTGGATTCGGGGCACCCTGCTCTTTCCTAGACAACTACGGTTATTTTTAACCCTGTCTTAGGCTCCATTGCTTGTGTGTGCTTGCACTTGTGCATTTATCTGATGATAAGATAGCCAAAAGTAAATCGCTTGTAAACATCTCCAAGAAGTCGACGAGGCTCAGTTGGACTGCTGGTCAATGAGCAACCAGTTCTAGTCATCCTTCAGTGGAGTTATTGCAGACAGTCTGTCCGTTCACATGCTACAAACTAACACCTATGGCAATAGTACCATACAGTGCTGTCTGGGGGGAAATAAACCCCAAAAACACAACAGCGTCCCTTTACGGTTATTAGTCCAGGCCACAGTCTCAGCCTCAGAGGCTTAGTCACGTTTCTGTTTACAAGCTTTGAAATGTTAAAGGCTGCAATTTGATAGGCTCTTTGCAATTCTATACGTGAATTTCAAACAAACTTTTAAACAGTGCAACACAAACTTTTTTCCATAGTAAGATACAGCAAGTGGACTTGGGGGGGGAGGGCAACAAAATCATGTTTCTAAAAAACGTCGTTTGGTTGAGGCAGTTAGTGGAGAGCAAACTAAAGTGGCAAAAATCAACAGAATTCTATAAAAGTTGAATTTCACTACTGGTTATTTGGTCAACATTACGAAGCATGGTGTTTCACACACCGTCACTTAATACCACATGCAACAATGCTACCTGAACCAATTCAGCCATTTTCTTCTACCCTGCAGGAGGTTTGTTTCTAATCTCTCAATTGCTAACAGACCTAATTAAACAGAAATGACAAATTACCATATACAAAGTCATACCACAGACATACCCAGGCAAGAACAACTACCAAGTGTAAACTCCCATAACGTTCACCCAAGATGCTTTGCTCCTGATTTACGCCTGTGAGCAGCAGTCCCGTTTAATGCACTGGCTATGGTGAAAATTTCAAACCTCAGGAGCCTCTTGAGATCATCATCAGAGATGCATCATACATCCTGCACCCCAACGGTTCATTGGTTTGTCATTCTAGGAGAAATCTTTAATAGAGGGGTTCTCATTCAAAATCCCCCCCCCCCGTAGGACCATCTCACATCTAACATTTATGTATGTGCAAACTACAGCTGGTCCCATTTCGCAGTGCACACCAGATGCACCAAAATTACGAAAAGTACACGGGCCGAGAGGTAGCTTGAGTTTCAGGATCGCTTCTTCGGCTACGCGCTTGAAAGCACTCGGTCAACGTGGCGAAGATGTGTGGTCCGTTTCTCTTTTCACAAGCCTTGAAAAGAGCAAGTGGGAGACGGAAAGAGAGCCTTGACCCCACAACTGTCTGGAGTGAGTCGTCAAATCCTTGAGGTGGTGGTGGTAGTGGGACAGTGGAACAGGTTTTTGTTTTTTTAAGGACTTCTCTCCAGATGTCATCACTATGCCCTTTGCTAAGGAAATCACTAAGCAGAGGGAGCTTTAGGGGATTGTAGGGGGTAGTGAGCTCACAGGATTGGGCCTGGACCCACCCAGGCACTAAACACCGCTCTGATTGATGGCCCAATTATCAGGATCCTGTTTATTGTGCTGCTGTTATTTATAACAGAAAGGGGCAGAATGGGTGGGGTAATGGGCTGTAATTGGGGAGAGGGAGGGAGGGGGCGGACTACCCACACTGCTAGAAATAACTTTCAATTTACTCTTTTTTTTTTTTTTTAAATAAATACTACAAAATACCCTTTAACTAAATAGAAAGAGAGCTTTGCTGACTCATCATGCAGTCATCCCTCTCGCTGAGGCTCCATCCATGTTAGGCCCGAATGGATCACTCACTTTTAATTAAGAACTATGCTCATCTGATACTGACTCATGATGATCTAAACCAGCCCTCAACTATCCTGACCTCTGGGCTCCGCTCGGCTGTGAATCAGAAGAAAATAACAGAGCATGCAATGGCCACTGTGGACAGATGAAGCCTTCGAGATTTCTCCCAGCTTCTGAGAGGCATCTTCCTACAAAAGCTCTTTCAGGAACAAGGCTTTCCTTTCCCGAAAACCCCAGCAAACTGAGTGCCGAGAAACCGAGGTTTCAATCAGCAGGACATCATCAGCAGAGCTTACCATGTGACCTTCTGGCCCCTTGCCCAAATTAGGCTTTTCTTTGAAGGTGGACTCCCATCACACACACCAAGTGAGTCTTAAAGGTGGGAGAGATGGAGGAGTGGGAAATTGCATCAGCACTGATGAGAGCGAAAGCTTGCTCTAGAATAAAGCGGGATGACGCAGGAGAAAGGCTTGCTTTACTTGGTGGTGGGAGAAAGCAATGAAAAACGCTGCCATTTGGGACGACCCTTCCTACAGAACAACTTGTGCCAGAACATTGAACATAATGACGTCTAGGATTAAAGTGAATTGTCTTAAGATCTCCATTAGACAACGTCAAGTAGTAAACCAAACTGTTACCCAATCGTCCTCTGAACTTCAGCATGTTTGCCATGGTCAGGTTGTCACAGTCACCTCAAACTGTTGCAGCACTGCTGATCAGCAACAGCGGTCTCCAGACAGAGCAGCCTTTTTAGAGAACGCCCTTTTTGATCACAGGCATATCAGGAGCATGTAGCTCGTGATCTTCTAGGGTTTGGTGGCTTTTAGTTGAGCTGGTGGTTGGTCTGAGATTCTGTTCACTCTGGTCCTATTTGCATTAATAACCTCACACTCCCTTGTTGAAGTAGCCACACAAACAAGCCCCAAATGGAACCGGGGGGAGAAGTGCAGATGGTTTAACACTCAGTGACCGACCACACAGCATACAGCTTTTAGTAATTACACTACTAAATGGTGCACATGTACTATTCCTGAGTCTATTGGGTAGCATATCAAACATGCTAGCTAAAAGTGATACACGCCAGAACACCTGTAAACCTGACCACTCATGCAACTATCCAATCAGCCAATCAGGTGGCAGCAGCGCAATGCATAAAATACCTGCATCTTTATAAAAAGATTTTTGCTGATTGCCATTTGCTGATGCCAAAATTGCAGAAACTGGGTTTTTCATATGCACCAGTCGCTGAATTTACACAAAATGGTGAGAAAAACAAACAGGAACATACATCCAGTAGGCAGCAGCTCTTCAGGTGAAAATGCCTCGCTGATGACTGAGGTCAGAGGAAAATGGTATGCCTGGTTCAAGCGAACAGGAAGGCTACAATAAATCAAATAACCACTGTTTACATGTGTGATGAGCAGAAATGCATCTTCGAGCACACAACGTGACAAACCGTGAGATGGATGGGTTACAATAGCGGAAAACCACAACAGGTTTCACTCCCGTCAACCATGAATGGAATCTGAGGCTACAGTGGGCTCACAGGAAGTGCAACTAAAGTGCTAATGTCTGGAAAAAGACCAGAGAAATCCCCCCCATATTCAAATGTTTCAATGGACTTTAACTAGTGGGGGTGAATGGTTCATTATTAGTGGTAAACCCAAATTCAGGGTGCATCTTTTCTTCTAAAAATTCTTTTTCGTTGCCTTTGGCAGTATTGCAAACTTCAGTTCACCTTTGTGTGCATGTCTGTGTTTACAGCTCAAGGCAAACCATTTGCGATGAAGCTCTAAATAGCACGGCCTGACGTTGAAAAACGAGCGTGCACATCAACCCAGCAGGGAATCCTCCCAGCAACACTAACCTTTTTCCAGTTTACAGGTTAAGCAGCTTCTGTATTTCCTCACTGAGCAAAAGTCCAAATGTTCACGACTCTGGGAGGAAATAAGGGGGCCATTTTGGTTTTATGGCGCTTGTGGCCACAGCGTTGGTGGCCTAATGGGCAAAAGATCACCAAGTCATGCTAATTAAAACACTCCTCTAACAGTTTACCCTCTCCTGCCACGTCATCCTCACCTACTTGACGGAGGACTCAAGCTTTCAGTAAGCAGGCTCATATATGAGACACCTTACAAGATGGCAGACCTTTCCAGCGAGGGCTTTTAAAAGCTTCACTTTGCTTGCTTGGATCTTGGCCCGGGAGCTCATTAACAATTATTTGACGCTTTTATCCCTTTCATATGGTTACACCAAGGCTAGAAACTATTACACCATGTTTTGGCTTCATTTAGCCCATTGCTTCAAGTAACAAGCTTGTACAAGGCATACCTTTGTGGCCTGATTAACAGCAGAGCTGTTTTTGAGGTGGGGGTGTTGAGGGCAAACATGATTCCCATCAGGACGGCCTGCTCTGGTTTTAATAAGAGAATTACTGCCCTGATTAGCCCCTCTATTTGGCTGCAGTCTCTAAATTAGGGCCCTTCATTAGTTTATGACCCCGACCTGAGCACTTCAACCCTGTGAAGCCCTTTCCCCCTGGTTTTTTTTTTTTTTTTTTTTTTGAGGTGGGGCTCCATCTCTCCCCACCCGAAACGATCTCTAAACAGGCAGGCGAGAACTAAACAAGGCGACCCCCAGCCTGCCGCCTGGGAGGAATCAAAGCTTGCGGCAAACTGCTTAAAGAGAAAAAGAGGGGAGGAAAAGGGACAGGTCAACACGCCATGTTGACCTTTTCCCACCCTTCTCTTCAATGGGGTTTATAATGGAAGCTGACAGACATGTGGGGGGGAGAGGAGAAAAGAGAGAAAGAAGGAGAAGAATGGAAGCTGATAATCCACTTCCCCTTATCTCTCGCAGGCAAACAGAAACCTGCGGCTGATTATTACGTTATACAGGTGCTTTAATCTCAGCATCCAAAGGTCCCGAGTATCTGACGGGTGTCTAATTTCGATCACGGAGAGAATTAACACCAGAACTAGCATTAAATCGGAGGAAACTTTGACCTTTGCCCTACGCTTCAATCTAAGTGAATTATCTCGCGTGTATTGATGATTCAGTGCGAAGTCCCCAACGCTTAACAGGGGAACCCTAGCAGGGAGAGATTCGGCAGGATTTTTACAACAAAAACCTTAGCACATGCTGAGAGGTCGGACACCTCGACGCTAACTTCAGAAAAGATGAACACAGTCCTGATTGCACAAGATTTTCTAGAGAACACAGAGGTAAGGCAAGTTAACTTGCTAGCTAATTTGTTACTCCCCTCAAACCCAACCCCCTTCGGATGTGAGCCAAAGAATAATTAGAAAAGATCAGATGTGAGGGCTACCTGGCTTTTTCTGTTGGTTGAACTTCATTTACGTTTGGACTGACTGCTGCTGTATCTAAGAAAACAGAGAATTCTTTCATCTTCAGTAAATAGGAATACATCCTGAATGCAATGCTCACACCTAGAGGCAATTTAGAGTCCCCAATCCAACCTACTGGTAGGTTTTAAGAGGTGGGAGGAAACCGGAGAATCCAGACGAAACCCAAACAGACAAAAGGAGATCATCCACAGTACACTGAACCCAGGATTGAACCGTGGACCCTGGAGCTGTGGGGTGACACTGCTATCCACCGCTGCACCCAAACCGTAGACGTTAGCACATCTGCTAGTGGCGCCTGGAAGTGGATGATCTCCACCATTACATCAAATAAGAATAAAAGAGCCCCAAGCCTCAGACACAGTGTCCCTTTGTCATACTTTTGCTATCTTTCTGTTTCTGTTCCCTGAATCACTCTTACTCCGTTGACCCTGCGTCAAGGCTGCGTCACAAACCGCACTTCCATTCATGCTGAAACGGAAAGCTGGCAGCCCTGATCCGAGTCACTAGAGCTGCGTGACTCACACGAGGCCGAGCCACAAATAGAGTTCCTGCTGAATGGTGTTAAGACATCAAAGAGCAGCATGCAGTCACAAACACACACTCTTGCGCGCTCTCTCTCTCTCTCTCTACAGTAGCATTCCAAAACAATATTCAATCAGTTGCAAAACTGATTAGTCAGAAGGTGGCGATTAATTTTCCATAAAAAGCAGGCCCGGGAGTAACAAGCGTTTATAGCTGCTATAACGTAAGTGATAACAGGAACTCAATGATAAATGTAATTTAACAGTTAAAAAGTGCAACGTGTCTTACATTAATAAATTACAGAGTGTAACGACTGGCAAATTCCCGTGATAGAAGAGAAGTAAAACATTTCAGGACGTGCCCTTATAGGACAATGCCTTTCCTAGGACGGTAACTTTGCATTGGGAGTTTTACTGGAATTATCAATATGCGGACCAATAATCCCAACAGTCAGAGGTCAGAAAATGCATTGTACAGTAACACTTTGAGGTTTTAAGAATAGAAACGTTGATATTTCAAAATGTAGGGCATTTGATTGCCAAAAAGCATCAATGCAGCTATATTTCATAAACATAGTTATTCAACAAATATTTATAAAAAAAAAAAATCAAAATATTCCAAATCTAAAATTTGCTATATTATATTATATAATACATACGATGTTACAATATTGCAAACTGACACATCACCAGATCACCCAGTTCATTTTAACAATGCCATTATGTTTTTTTATAGTAAGTATTCATGGTCCACCCCCCACACTTTAGGAAGGTTTGGACCCGATGGCCAAGCTCTGCATCGTTGTGAACTGCTGCTCCTTCTGCATCACAAGGCAGTGGAACACATTCGGAGGAAAGCACTCTCCACCGTCTTCCACATACATGAGCTCACAGACATCCATGATTGGCTAGTGTTGCTCGATTTGACAGGGAATACCCAGAAAGCATGGCCAATTTTACTCTTTTTATTCTGTAGCGTTGTTGAGAGATTTTTTTTATAATTCTGAATTCGGACAAGGGGATACAACGAATGTGAACGTTGCGGGTCTGATATTTTGTCCCATTGCTTAATTTCTCCTAACTGTTCAATGATGTGTGTTTTCGTGTTAAAAAAAGAAACGCATTACAAAGTTTTCAAGTATCATGATGTGATATTTGTATCACAGCTGCCCCGAGAACAGCATACAAACTTTATAAACAATTTTTTTCCAGCCTTTCTCCCCTGTCCAGTTTCATAAAGGTCACATGGGTGCAGACTCGGATGGAAGGAAAAGAGGAAAAAGAAAAAAAAAGAAAAAAAAAAAAAAAAAACGACAAAGCTGTTGACAAACCAAATCAGTGCCCTGTGGGAAAGTGAAGCACAAACAGAGCTGAGGTCAACACCAAACAGAGAGATGAAGAAAACACAGCTCCTGTCTCTCTCAAGCCCCAGACAAAAAGAGGGGAACAGGGGGTGGGGGGTTCACGTAGGGGCTGGCTCAGCTCTGTGACGCTCACTTGTGCATTCAGACATCCAAAGAGACAGTGTATAGAGATCAAACAATGCCCACACACAGACAGGGGACTCCATGAGTGTGTGTGTGTATGTGTCTATTCTTTAGCGACCCTTTTAAAAATGGTTACCGTGGACCTCACGGTTTTCCCTCATATACGCCAGTGTGTGCAGACTGTAAACCCACGTCTGATTGCCGCCTGATGCCTTAGGACTCGGGAACATTTCCAGACGCGTGTTTTGCTCTCGTGAGCCGAATCGTGTATTCACCACCCCCCTCCCCCCGCCTTTAAAAGAACTACTCCAAATGAAGCAGATGTCCTCCAGATGTTTCTCCTCCAAACATCTGGGCTTCAAAAGCTCTCCTTTGTATCCCAGTAAATCTGAGAGTAATCATGTTCGGCCAGGGGCGGCTGGTCAGATGGCTCGCCAAATTTTCAAAACGGCGATTAACTTTACGTGCAAAAAAACATAAATAAGAGTGGACGTCCCGCGGAGACGCTGAACTCTTTGGTCGGGTAAATAAATGAGACAATGCACCTCAAAACAAACTACGCTTAGATACAGCTGCGGTAGGAACCATTACAAACACTGATGAAAGCAAAAAAAAAAAAACCCAACAAACTGCGTTTTTGACTTTAAAAAAAAAAAAAAAAAAAAAAATCTGAAAACAAACACACACGAAGTCTTATTGGCTAGCAGGATACTGTAACTTGATCACGC
>JAQMCW010000036.1:16858100-16875794 GCA_030068335.1 Chrysichthys cranchii | reverse complement strand
ATCTGCATACTGTATATCTTTACAGTTTACAAACCTTCCAGATACAAACTGTAAAAAAAACCTGGACTTTTAATTTTAAAAAATGCTACCACTTATTTGCCAAAGGAAAAATTTTAATATAACAAATAGTAGTAGCAGTATAAGTATATTAATAATAATAGCAATATGCTAGGTGAACAAAAGCAAAAAAATAGTAGGTGAAATTACAAAATAGTAGATTAATAACAAAAATGGCAAAATTGTTATTCTTCTTCTCATTATTATTATTATTATTATTATTATTATTATTATTATTATTATTATTATTTATAGTAGTTTATTAATAACATAAACAGCAATATAAAGTAATGAAACCATAAGTAATTAAATGATAATAATAATAATAACAAAAGAAGGTAAGCGGTTATAATAATAACAACAATAATAACATAAACAATAATTATTATTGTTATGATTATTGTTGTTGTTATTGTTATTATTAAATTTGCAACAAGCATAGTATTACGCTTTTATTTTGAAAGGAAAAAGCCTTCCGCGAGAGATCAGTCAGTGTGTGTGCGAGTGTCCGGCTTCACACTGCTAAGCTGGCAAGATGGCGTTGGACCCGAACAAGACTGAAATCCTGACAGTGTTTAAAAGACTGCGCTCGATTCCCACCAACAAGGTAGCCGCACACGGAGGCGGTGTCGGCGGTGTCCCAGCCGGCTGTCGCGCTGTTTCTCGGTGTTGTGTGACTGTGCTTCGTCCTGTAGTTGTGTGATTACGTGTCATTGCTCCTCGTCCTGAAGCCGGTGTGTGATTCGGGCCTTTCACTCGGAGATGGCCGACTGTAGCTGAGTTAGCGTTCACGGGAGCGGCTGTAACCGGCCAGCCCCTGGGTCGGCCCGTGTGTCGGCTCCATGCGGTCCGGTGAGGAGAGCTGCTGGACATGAGGGGGACTCACGGAGCCGAGCTCCCCCTCGGTCTCGGCCGGACTCCGGGCCGCGGTGCGCTGTGACTGTGAGAGGCGCTCGCGTCGTTCGGCTCGGTCCTCGGTTTGCTGCTGTCTCTCAGTCTCAGTCCGGTCTGACCGTCAGCTCACACACACAGCAGAGAGAGCCCCAACACCGAGCTGCCTTAACAACCGGACCCGAATCTAATAACATACAGAAAACAGGGAGAAAAGCCGGAGCACAGTGCTCATCTCTCACACGCTAACGTTAGCGCCTTCAGTGTCCGCTCAGCAGGCTGTCTGGGGTTGTGTCTGTTCTCATCTTAACGACATACACTTTCAGAAGGTTTATTAGGGTTCAGCTTTTAACTGCTGATAAAATACATTAGTTTAAGCCTTAATCATTTATAAATACACTTGCTAGGTGTTAAAGGCTGAGTAATAATGATAATAATAATAATCACAACAGTACTACTAGTACTAATATCATCATCACCACTATTATTATAAGAACAATGACAATACTACTACTAATAATAATACTGATAATAATACTGATGATGATGATAATGATAATAATAATAATATCATAAGAACAATGACTACTACTACTACTACTACTACTAATAATAGTAATAATACTGATAATATTAGTAATGACAATACTACTACTAATAGTAGTAATAATAATAATACTGATGATAATAATAATAATAGTAATGATGATGATGATGTCTCTTTACTCCCTTGTTGGCTTTGTATGATATCTGTACTGACACAGAGTGCAGCTCCCCTGCATCACATACAGATATAATGTAAATAATTCTCAAAAATTCGCTTTTGTTGTCTTTTACCTAGATGTATTAGTGGTACAAGCCGGAAAAAATACCTTACAGCATAGGAACGTAGGTATATAGTATAATGTGGTATTAAGACCTATTTGGATTAGATTAGATTAATCTCTGGGATTTCAGTCCTGTTCACACATATGATGGTTGTCATTTTTATGGACTGGACGTAATTTGTGGAAAGAAGATCATGAGATATTTTTTGTAAAATCTTCACAGATGAGACCTGTCTAAACAGACATGTTGGTGAAGATTCCCTCATGTCCTGTGGGAACAGCGTTTTTCTTTTCTTTTCTTTTCTTTTCTTTTCTTTTCTTTTCTTCGTCTCACAGCGAAATCCAGCTGAAAACAAGAACCAGGAAAGGTCACATCACAGATGCATCAAATATAATATAGCGCATAGCGTGTAGAAGGACTTGAGAAGAAGAGAAGTGAGGCTTTCGGGACGTTTCAGGTTAGTTAGTGAGTTTCTACCGCAGGTTAAGGCTGTGAAAGAAGATCACGTGACAGTACACAGACATTGCGATGCGCTGTGACGAACCGTACGTATCCCAGCGTGTTCAGTCGGGTTGTCAATACTTTACCATTTATTCTATGAAAAAAAAGAGAGGGAGAGAGACAATGTTTTTATTTTTAATTAAAAAAGACGTTACCCAGAAAGGAGGAAAAACAGGAGTAAAATGTCTTTTATGAGGTTATATGTGTATATTTTTTTCATTTTCAAATTTGTAGTTAATACACACCGATCGTGATGTGGCCGCAACTTGAGGAGCCACAAACCGTACGAGCAGCTCGAAACAATGGGCCTGTATTAAACCGAGGCGTGTGGAGCAGGTGTGGGATTTTTCATCTGAAGAGCTTGCGAGGACATGTCTGTGGCTTCGTGACCTTTTATCCCGTGTAAATCCATCTTAATTACTACAGACATTGTTATTAGATACAGATATGTCCAGGAGATGTATCTAATCCGAACAGCAGCTTTCACTTTGGGTCAGAACTTCGTGCTCTGTAATGAGACCCAGTGCGGAACGCAGAGGGAAAACAAATGTTCAGCATGTTCAACGTTATTATTATTATTATTATTATTATTATTAGTAGTAGTAGTAGTAGTATATTAATATGATTAACAAAATGGAAGGTAAATAAAAATAAAACATCGATATAAAATTGTAAACAAAAAATAAATAATAATACAATAAGTGGTTAAATAACAAAAATGGCAAAAATATTATTATTATTGTTCTTCTTCCTCCTCTTCTTCTTATTTTTTGTAGTAGTTTGTTAATAATATAAACAGTAATATAAAGTAATAAAATAATAAGAACACATTTTTTAAGTGACTTAAAAAGAACTGTAAATAAAACTAACTAAATAAATAAATCATTGCAGGCTGTGGAAAATGTAAATAAGGTGTAAATGATGAAATGGGGATTAAGCATAATGCGTGTGATGAGAATGAGATGCGTTTTTAAGGTAGGAATGTTTGGAGGAGTCAGGAAGTTGATATCTTGCGGCAGATATAAAATGCTGTAGATTAAACCCCAGATACCGTGACATCCATGACACCCACCCCACTGAACTGTAAAGGTCATGCAGTTTGTGTGATTTCTGTTGTTTTACATAATATCGATGTCCAGGGACTGTTTAGTTCTTAACAGCTAAAAAAGAAATGCGTAAAAATATACAGAGGGGCCAAAAAAATGTATACACTCTTTAGCGGTGGTTACCTATGCCCATTTAAAAATTTTTTTATTGTACTACAGCACAATGTGGAGACGCATGAGAGCAGTGTGTGGAGAGATGTTTACAGTAATACAGCTTTTATGCAGACATTTTTCATGTTGAAGTGTGTATATATATTTTTTGGGGCCCCTCTGTATTGTTAAATAATATTATTTACCATCCCAATACTTTTGAGAAAGACACGTTACTTGTTGCACTGAATTCAGCGTTGGCACGTCTTGTCCTGCTGACCTTTTCACCTCTGGCGTCTCTTCCCCACAGGCCTGCTTTGACTGCGCTGCTAAGAACCCGAGCTGGGCCAGTATTTCTCACGGGGTTTTCCTTTGCATCGACTGCTCAGGGATCCACCGTTCTCTGGGCGTCCACCTGAGCTTCATCAGGTCCGTATCTGTCTGTTCGTCCACGTTTAGACGATAACGGAGTGTAGACGGGGAATCGAGTGCGAATCACAGGAAGCTACGTGAATCCTGTTGATGTTTAAATCAATGGGAAGTGTTTGTTTCAGTGTAGCGAGTGAGCAAAAGTACACTCGAATGACGTTCTGTAAACGAATACGTACTATAGTTAAAGCAATAATGGGTAAGTAAGGTGTGAAACATGATATGAATGCAGAGGCTGAGCACAATGAACCAGGAAAATAAGTGTGAATGAATAAAAAGTTCATCGTTGATGACTTGCTATGGTGTGGGATGAATAAAAGACTTTGAGATGTGCTGTTCTAGGAAACTACTCAACTCCGGATGGTTGCAGTAACTCCGCTTCATGTCAGGTTGCTTCTCACCACAGCAGCATGTCCCAGGGTGTTTTATCCACTTATTACACCACTGCAGTTTGCTAACGAATACTTTTTATTTGCTTTGGTAGAGAATCACACATCATGCTTTTTATCCTTTTAGAGTTGCATCATTTTTGAGTAGTTGTTTCCTGTTGTCAAAGCTATAAACAATCACATCATATTCAGTCTGGGTTTTTTTTTTTCCTTTCCTGCTGAATAAGACAAAATATGCAGCTTGTCATGATTCAACGATCCTGTTCACACTAGGGCTGGGCGATATGAGCGGAAAATTATATCGTGATATTTTCTGACATCTTCCCGATAACTGTATTTATCCCAATGAATATTGTACTGTATGAAAATTGTTCAGAGACAAAAGAACAGGAAGCACATACAGACCGGAGCTAGGATGGGGGGGCGCTCCCGGGGTCTTGAGCACACAGTAAGATTGTAATATAATACAGTGGACCCTCGGCTTGCGAACGCATTGAGAACATGAGCAAATAAATTAAATTCCCGAACAGATTTTGTACCGACTCGTCCGGCGAACAAATCCTCGACTGATGTAGAAGAAGCCGACCCACGCTTCGCGGCACAAACCTTAAGTTCTGGTCAAACACTCGTGGTATGAACGTGTTCAAGGCATTTATTCGTTGTGTTTCTCTGCATTTTCGCTCTATAAGCCTTCATTATGGGTCCCAAGAAAGTGGAAATGGTAATGAGAGTAAGAAGCCTAAGCGTATAACATTTGAAATAAAGAAAGAAAGAATCGCAAAACATGAGAACCGCCACCATATCCCTCCGCCACCGTCCACCTACACCAGCAAATACGTATCCACCGCAAAGGGAACGTTCATTAAAATCATCTGTTTATTTCATTTAGTTTTATTTTTCTCTAATTAAGGTGATTTTAATTTTATTCTGATTTATTGCCACGCATAAACCCATAATACACTTTAAAACATGTTGTGAGGCCGAAACACATTCGTTATATTTACATTAATATCAATGGGAAAAATTGATCCGGGTCACGAACAAATCAGTTCACTAACAGAGTCCCGGAACGAAGTCGAGGGTCCACTATAGGTCTAATATTTATTAAGCTAATTCTACATATCATGCTACCTTACACAGACTCTTCACTGATGTACTCATGGGAGGTAAAAACACTGCAGCTGCCTGTCCATTTCTGGGAGAAAAAAAGTTGACATTTCTGGTAAATGGCTGACAATATGAACAGTCATATCGCAGTAACGATAATTTATCGATATTTCACCCAGCCCTAGTTTACACATGGTTTTAAAATGACTCCTGGGTGACCGGATCACAAGTAGTCAGAGCTAAGTACAAGTGTAAACGACCACCGAGATGCATTCAAGGCGCATTAAATCACACCAGTTGCCGAGGTGGTCTGGGACGCATTTGACCACATATCTGTTGTAGTGTAAACACTATTGCATTACGATGCGTCCCTGATAAAGACGTAACAGCAAAAGACTTGAGTGGTCATGAAATCTGGCCACCTTGGAGAACATGGTAGACACAGGTGTAAACAGAGATGTGCCTCCGCTGTCCACTAGTGATCTGATTGCCCAAGGCGCATTTTAAAACCAAGTGTGAACAGGCCCTGAGAAAAAACCACAAAGTGTAAACTCCGCTTTCCTGGCTACTGTCCCATGGTTAAAATAATGGGAAAGTTAAAAGGTGCAAAATAATAGAGTAGAATAACTCCAATGTTGACCCAGCATGTTATTTAAGACGATCAAGTGCATATCATCTGACCAAAAAGTGCTGTAAATCAAAGTAAAAATAGAGCTGCGATTTTTGGCATCTGATGTAATTTTGAGAGTTAAAGAAACCTAAAAAAACCCCCAAAACAAAACAGATTGGAGTGTGTGATGGATACCTGCGTACATTTCCATCCCCTTTCCTTGAATTCTGCTGGTGTTTATAATAATGGATCACAGCTATCTGTGGTATTTTCGATCCTGCTTTCTCGTTAACCATAACTGCTTCATCATGTTTATTTGAGCGAATCAAGTCTCTTCAGTTTATTAGAACAACCAAATTGCTGCGTTGTCATATTTGTATCATTATCCTACAACAAAGGCCATGATTTGTGAACTTTTTCCACTTGTATTGTCCCGTAGCACAATAATTATGAGTGGAGTTGTAAACTAGTGACTAAGACAAGCTGTAGAATCCCAGAATAGTGATTCGCTGTAATGCGTCGTTATCTTCCTGTAATCGAGGATTGTTAGTGCTTCGTTTTTTCCTTTCTGAATTGTTTTACAGATGGAATGGAATTTCCAGCTGTTCAGGATTGATTACGGAGTGCGTACGTGTATCATGACGCTTATGTGAATTGTGACAGGCTTAGTCACTGAACCATACAGATCTAAACAAGGACTGAATACTGAATGTGTATACAGCGCAGTAAATATATGAGTGTGTAAGGGTTTAAAAAACCTGAGACTTATCATTCCCATATTGCTTCTGTTTGTCTTGAAGATGTTTACAAGAAAGCTTGTGTATTAAGGGAAAAAATAATACTCAAGCACAAAATTGTTATTCAGGATAGTGATCTGTGTTACAATTCGACCTTACGTTAGTTCCTCGTCTCTCGCGGGGGTTACATTCCAAGACTTTCAACGAAAGACAAAAATCTGCGATACACAGACGCCACCCCCAAACGCTTTTTTAAAAAAATAGTTTAAGCCCTAAATGATCCTCCCACACTCTTTAAACCCATTCTAGACACAATTAAACACATAAAGAAAACATTTGCGGGCATATAGCGAGGTGAATTTTGTGTTGAATTCATAGAAACGTCACATTCACAGCGAGTACTGTAATGTGCTGTATACTATACTAGCGTAGCCTACATTTATGTTTTAGGTACTGGGTTAGGGTTAGAATTATGTAGTACACTAGCCTAGTCTACACTCTTTTCTATACTGTATAATACTGTAATTAACAACCACTTGCTACAGACTGGATTTCAGAACCACTACAGTTGTCATAAACAGCAGATGGTACTGTACCGACATAAGCAACTGAATCAAGTCCATAAAAACAGTTCACTACAGGTTTTGTGGATGCTGCGAAATACCGGGGGAAATCCTTAAGGAAATGGTAAAAAATTAGATATATTCTAAATAAAAATCTGCAAATAGCCGGGGATGCAAAATGTGAACCGTGATAGAGCAGGAGATTGCTGTATTATGAACGAATCTTTGCTGTGTATTTTAGAATATCATAAGAGAAGATTTAAAAAAAAAAAAAAAAAAAAAAAAGGACCCAAAAGGTTTAATAGGTAGAGTTGTATATGATTTGAGTTTGTTTGTTTGTTTGTTTGTTTATTTATTTATTTGCTTCTTGTGCCCTCTTGAGTTTAAAAAAAGAAAAGAAAAAGAAAGCACCAGCTTGTATTGACTCTCGTGACCTGCTATTGTTTCCAGATCCACAGAGTTAGACTCCAACTGGAGCTGGTTTCAGCTGAGATGTATGCAAGTTGGAGGAAACGCCAATGCGGTAAGTCCCCCCCCCCAAATCCTCCGTCACGGTTTCACATACACCATCATGCACAAAAATGCACGGCCGTCATTTTAAACGTCGCCATTTGTCGCCCTTTTCTCACGACGGCGTCTGGGCGAAGATGGCTTTTTTCCGCCAGCATGGCTGCACTACCACCGACACCAACGCGAAGTACAACAGCCGTGCGGCTCAGATGTACCGGGAGAAGATCAGACAGCTGGCCAACGCAGCGCTCTCCAAATACGGCACTGATGTAAGACATCTGTAGGAGATTTCTGTGTTTGTTTCCAGTGTGCAGCAGTTTGAAGACCAAAAAAAAAAAGGGTCTTATTCCACATAACTAATGCTGTAAGCTTAAAGACAGTCTTGTGAGCTTTTATTCCCTGTATGCTCATCCTTACCTACCTTATAACACCTTTAGTAGTGTTTGACTTTATTCTTCTACACCTGGAAGCTATAATGGTTTATAATCCCACTATCCGGTGTCACCCGGAAGAGGAGGGGTTTTCTTTTAAGTCAGGTTTTTTCCCCTTGTGTTGTCTCAGGGAGTTTTTTCCATGAACATTCTTGCTTCCGGCTTGCTCATTAGGGAAATGAATCCGCATCCGTATTTTTAAAGCTGCTTTGTGACAATGTCTACAGTTAAAGGGGATATCCAAGTGAAATTGAGTTGCGTGAAGAGCTCCGACTCAACAGGTTTGGCAGCTTTCGCTGTTAAACCTTTAATAAAGTGTAACTTTATCCCCAGCTCTGAGCCTCCCTCCACCCACTCCACCAACAAGTGGGCAAGGGGCTGAGGAGAGGTGGCCGGGTCGGGAGGGTCGGGGCTGAACGTGTGAAGCGGGAGTTGCTCAGTGATTCTCAATCAGTGCATATTTGAAAATAAAAACCTCGTCAAATAGAGAAGTGCTGAACGGTCGCCACTGCGTCTGCACCGGCCTTGCAAGGTCCAGGATGATGTAAACCAGTCAATGGCGTTTTGAGCCTTTTTGAACTCATTAAATGGTAATTTTGTCAGTATTAACACGAGCGTCCATGTATTTCATCAGTCGTATCGGTTAGTTTACAGCTCAAAGCCATATTTACACCTGGAGTACCTCTTTAAACTTATAACATGGTAATCATCTTGAAGCATCTTATGCAACTTAACTCCTTTAAGTTATCCTAGAGGTGTAATTAATCTAATAGGAAACGAATGCAGTTAAAAGAGTGAGAAGTCTAACTTTGGGGCAGTTAAACAGATCATTCTGGGAGCTGTAACATTTTTTCTCTTATCCATAACGTGGGAATGACGACTCGCTGCACTGATTCTGACCGAATGATCTTTAAGCAGACGTATATACACCGAGGGCCCTAAACACGTCTCCAATTCATCTGTTTTGTCAGCTTTTTCTTAACCGGTTTTACTGTGAGAAAATGCTTTGACAGCACAGACAATAGCTATAAACACGCCAGTTGAATTTATGGAGGTAATGATGCGAATGAAAAACAAGAAATGGCTGGAAAATTCTGCTGCTAATTGCTTCAATGTTAGGGCTAAGGCAAGGAGCTAACCTACGTGTTCAAATTCTGCAAATAATTTTGTAAATAATAATCCTGAGACTATCTAGATAGCAAAGGACAAGTAACCTTCCCCACGTTCTGAGTATTTCCCTATTTTATATCTAAAGTCTGTTGAAGGTTTCAGTTCCATTATCCCATATAACATTATTCATAGCACTCTAAGGCTGGGTTTCCCAGCCTTTTTGGAGCCATGGCACATATTTTGCGTTAGAAAAATCCGTCGGCACACCCCCAAACAAAAACGTCGCGAAAGGTATAAGCAATAGGTAGATACACAGATCGATTAGCCGCCTTCTTCCACCTAGTGGAAGAGTATTTAATTGTTCTGCCCGTCACTCTCGCGTAGATGAACGAAGACGAATTATTTGGAGTAAATAATAAGTTTCAGACCAATTAGGAGAAATTTAGGATCATTTCTCACGGCACATTAATGTGCCACGGCACAGTGGTTGGGAATCACTGCTGTAAGCATTCTTAGTCCTCTTAGTACATACTGTAAACAGTATTGTTAAACAATCTTCTCAAACTCTGATACGGTTTCCACGTTCACAGCCGCGGTGAAACTTTGACCACAAGTCACGGTCTCTCCGGTTCAAACTCCACCTCGTAGTCTGTAGTCATGTAGTCTGGCCTGGCAGCTACTTGTGTTATGATGCGCATTGTATTGTCTGATACTTTTTGTTTGGAAGGCTTTGCTCGAACAGGATCTGCTGACGTTACGTGTGTATTTGCATTGTTGGTAACGGGAGTGTAAACTTTCACCCATCAGCTGTGGATCGATAATTCAGGACACACTCCGACCCCAGCGCCAGAGAAGAAAGAAGCAGACTTCTTTGACGAGCACACTCAGGTAGGACGCACAGAGTCACGACTTGCGTGCAGTGTGTTTTAGGAGGAAAAGATCATACACTCGTGAATTTGCATGTTTAAAACTAAGCACCAGCCTCACTTCTGCATGTTTGACAGGCTGGCAACAGTTGGGACATGGCATCTCCTTCACTCTCGGAGCAGAATGGAACAGTCAGTGTTACTCCTCAGCTGGAGCAGGACAACCCCAAAATGTCAGAGGCCATCCCAACCCGTGAGTATGCTTCTGGACATCTTTAGGGTCTAGGCGTTGTGCCAACAAACAGGGATATGATACACCATTATATTTCACCCACAGTGTCGTTGTAGACACTTCAAAAAATAATCAGTACTCCTGTGACTGTTTGGGAGCCAATATTTTTTAGTTAGATCCTTTCTGATTTGTCTTCTAAGAGTTTATTTATTTATTTATTTTTAAACTGCACAAAATTCATTTTCAGCACCAGAAAACGAGAGCTGTGCTTTTCCTTCTGGGTATTGCAACTATTATTATCATTATCATTAATGATATTATAAAAAAAAAAAATTTTGGTTTAATGATGCTTTCATTAACAGTTGGTTAAAATTAAGATCATTCGAGGATCGTCAGTAGGTGCTTTTGGACCAAACAGTTCTAGGGGCTCACTGAGAGGAACTATGTACTGCGGAGCACCCCCGAGAACCACATACCTTCAAGGGCTTTTTTTCCCCGTTTGCATTTGCACTATAGAACGTGACACAACCTGGTTTTGCGACAGTTGGTATAGCGGCGTCATTCGTTTGCTCATTTTTTTCGTATAGTTGTGCATCTTGTCCATCAGTGTGCTTGTGTTTCTGTGTAGAAAGCAAAACGGCAACATTAGGATTTAAACTTGTCTATTTTGGTGTGTTGTGTTTGGCTGGCATGTTTTTACAGAAACAGGTCACTTCACTGTTCCGTACAACGTGGGAGACCTGGAAGTATTACATGCTGACATGGATAAATTCTTTATTTTATGTTTGTTATAAAAAAATATGTAGTATTTAGTGGAAAATAGTTTAAAATATGTTTATATAACGTTGGTGTGGAGTATTATTTTATAACTGGTTTACTTATGTGGACAAGGGCATTTAGTTTATTTAATTAAGATTTTTGTATTTTGCATAGACGTCTCAAAATCTATTTGTGTTTCCCCCCATGGCATATAGGCTCAATAAATCCTGGACTTCCCTTTTGGTCCATTTATTCTTTTTTTTTTTTCATTTTTAATGCTAACATTAATAGCTGTTGTTTACATCGCTAATGTTTTACAAGTTTTTTAAATAAATGCTGGTTCCCAGTGCTGCATTGGCTCATGTGTCCAACCATTGTACACTTGCGTCACTCATGGTTCTTCTTGTGTTAGGAAAGTACTTACCATGGAGTAAGAGCTAACAAATGTACAACAGGTATCTAACAACTGCGATTGTCCTTTGTTGTTATAGTGCGGACTCGCAAGAAAGGGGGTACTTCCTCCAACAGTTCTCCAACTATGAAAAAGTTCCTCCACTCTGAATGCACCTATAGTCAGAATTTTACACCTTGCCATTACGTCTCAATAGAAGGACTGTTGCAGCCAATATAAACCGGTTATACAGCCAATATAACCATTTTCTCCATGTTGGGGGAGAAACATGATTTTTATAACGATGATCTGATGAGCTTTTATTGTCATCACTGTGTTTGTTCTAGATGCTGGTCTCGAATAGGTGGGATTTTTTCTAAAAAAAAAAAAAAAGGTTTTTTTTTTTTTTTTTAAAGTTTTTGTCTTTATTTGAAAGTGTAAAATGTCTTTAAGACTCTTATTGTGGCCAGAGGTAGTTCTGTAATTCTGTTCACGATTCTGGTGACCGTCACATGCAAGTTTGAAAACACACAGGGCCGACCTTTGTTTCAATTGCCTGTCCTGCTGTGTGTATTAATAATGTTTGTGTTTGTCTTAATTTCCTTTTCTGAATCTCTCAGAACTGGAGGAAGGACCCAGCATTGAGGGACTGAACACGGATGCAAAAGCCACTATAGGTGAGACTTTTCTCTTCTCAAAGTGTCTGCGTGTGTCTGTGTACACATTAGACTATCCTTATGGTCGTAGTGGTATGGCGCCTGTGCCCTTTTGAGGCAAGTTGGAATATCGCTACATTCACTCATCTACGTCAGCAAATAATTCCCATAAGCGTGAAGCTAAATAAATCTCATCAAGCTTTTCAAGCATGTTAGATTTCCACATGACCCAGTTATCACTCCTGGATAGCAACATGCCCTGATTACCATCACCATTTTTAGCTAATAAAGATAACTCTTACTAAATTATTACTATGTGTAATCATATATGAATTATTTAGTTTGTTTTAACCACTAATAACTGTATACATACATTACATATTTGTACCAGGAAAACCATTAATATTCATTAGTATCAATATACACGGTCAGAATATTATAGAACGTTTATTCTAATATTAGCATACTAAAAATTGTCTGTAAATTTGATTAAAGATTGCAATTCTTCCACTACAGTTTATTGTATTGATACAACTCAGATGCTTGTCTTATTTCAAAGCCTATTACATTTTAACATTCATTCATTCATTCATGCATTCATTTTTCTTCTGCTATTCCTGGTGGAGGTCACAGAAGCAGCAGGCTACGAAGGTTAGTTCAGACTTCACGGTCCTCATTCAGGGATTCTAACTCCTCCTGGGGAATCCCCAGACAGTCCTTGTGAAATATAATCCCTCTAGCACATCCTAAGTCTGCCCTGGGGTGACCATCCATTGGGATGTACCTGATACAACTGTAGCAGGCCAGGGGGCATACTTGTAAGGGGCCTCATTTGGGTCCTTTTGATTCAGAGGAGCAAGGGCATTACTCTGAAGCTCTCCCAGATTATCAAGCTCCTCACCCCATCACAGAGAGTAAGCTCAGCAACCCTGCAGAGGTCCCTCATTTCTGCAGGAAGTACCAGCGACCTTATTCTTTTGGTCACTACCACCAGCTTGTGACCATACACAGACGTCTCAAAAGTAAATAGACACCCCTCATCACACCATTTTATCTATGCGGACACCACCCTGTGCTTCAAACATGTTGATGTATTATGATTTTTCATTTCAGATTACAGTATATTAATTGTGTAGAGCAACTAGCCATGCGGCGAACACCAGAAGCACAGAGTTGTGTGATTTTCAAAGAGGGCGTATTGTGGGTCAGTCTGAGGGTGGACTTAGCCAGTGTATGATTGCACAAAACCTCGGGGTTCGTCTTGTTACAGTCAACAGAGTGATTGTACAATTCAAAAGCAAAGGAAATTAATCAACAACAGGTGGCCGTCTGACAGTTGTCTTCAGACTGTCGAGCAGTTTGTTGAAGGGGTACTTCTGTGAGGGATCTCCATCAATTTGGCTACTATGGCAGAGCAGCTAGAATGGAAGTTTCTAGAAATAAACTTTTCAAATATTATGGTGTCTCTTTACTTTTGAGATGTCCGTGTAGATGACAATCAAGATCCTATCATGGAGAAGGGGCGTATATACTTTTCTAAACCTCAGGGCTAGATCATAAGAAGGTTCTAGTAGAGCCATGCTTGGTAAACTGCTCTGAGGGGAGAGGTTAGAAAAAGAGTGATCCTAAAACCCCAGATTAATGTGTACACTGCCTGGGTTAGAGATACCAGGATCCAACCCTAGAGCCAGACCCTGGGGGCGGTGTCTATAGGTCAGTGTCTGGCATAACGCTGACTTAAGCTGGTCGTCTCAGGCTGACATGGAGATACGGAGTCATCTTGTCAGCTTGAAAGATGATGGGTGGATGTCTGGTGCAATACTGGCCAGGTAGCAGGCACATGATGGACAGTTTTAGACCTGATACTTGCAGTGGAAGTCTTAGGAGAAGGTACCTACCTGTCCTTAATCAAAAAACAAACTTTAAAGTCCTAGGTTGTGATATAAGGCTGAAATCCCTCCCATGTCTAAGATGTTTAAAATCTCACCATGTCTGTTAGGAACCAACATTTGACCTATTCATAAGCAAGGAACAGTTCCCAGCCAGAAGTCTATTGTTTATTTGTACCAAACTAATAAAAGTCATAGGAGGGAAGAACACGAGACAAGACGAACATTAACTGGATAGGCAAACGGAGGCAGCTTGCACAGGACTGCAATCACTGCTTGGTCTCCAAAAACCCGGAAAGAAAAGAGAAAGCAACAGAGACAGAGAGAGTAAACATGCTTCCCCTCTTGTCTTAAAAGTAGTTTATATAAGAGAAACCTGCATGTCAGTGTAGTGTAGGCAGTTCCTACATTCCACTACACCAAGGAGACCGGCAAAAGGCTCATCGCAACCTCGCAACTCCTTTTATACCACTTTAAACTTCTCCTCCGAATGAAATCTCTTTCATGTTCATGATGCACTTCAACTTTTTCACCAGTCTTCTGTCATCCTGTATGTGGTTTGACCTTGTTCCAACCCGCCTTCTAGCATAAGGACGGCTTCTTTTTAACATCAGGTTGAATTTGTGAAAGCAGTTCCTGCTGCATTTTCTGCAGCAGTCCGTGCTGTGCATGTGGACCCCTTCCATGTTATGTATGGAGTATTGTGAACTAGTGTCATAACACAACACTGTGTAGTTGGGAAAATATCGAACCTTTAAACTCTTTCCAACAACGGGAACAAATTATGGCCGGGTAGCCATCTCGTATAATGTGATTCTCTTGAGTAACAGTGATGTCTGCTCTGTTGATGTACAGACACCTCGATGAGACTGGCGTCTGATGAGCCACAGCCTCTTAAAGGTGATTTGAGTGGTTTGGACTTGGCCTCCTGGATGGCTGCATATCAGCAGCATGCTCCTCTGCATGATTCGTGCTTAGGTGGATCATAACCCGCCTGCTCTGATCTCACCTGTCTTCAACTCCACATTATTAACTTGCAGCCTCCTGCGCCTTGGTCTGTATTGTGACCCTAAAGTCTTGCCAGTGACTTTGTAACAAGTTTGCTGCTAATGGCTTTTGTAACCCTGTTGCAAGGTGATGAGCTCTGAAGTGGCTCTCAAAGCCTAGCATGCCATTACCTTTCAGTTTTTAAGCAGCTTTTTGCTTTCCTTGCTTATATTCTTGGGTAATTGAATTCAAGGCGAATACTAAAGGAAAAGCTATCGCGAATACGCCAAGTGTTTTAACCTTCAGTGTTGACTTTAGCTGGACTTTTGAATTTAAACTGAAAGCTTGTCTCATCAGTTATAGTAGCCAAACTCTAAAGTGCACACATCCAGTGCATTAGGCCTAGCTGTGATGTCATCAAAAGTGCTTTAAGCGTGAGGTCGAACCTCTCAAGACCACGAGCTTGTTATCTTAAAAGTCTTTCTGAATACAGCCGATGCACACGGAGGTCCGCCGAGAATTAATGCGCCGGAATAATGAGATTAGGCATGCTTTCTTTCTCGTTCAGTGTATGGAGCGCATATTTGCTCTCGTGGTTAATCAGGCCTAACTTCTCCATTTGTTCCGTTTAGTGGGTCTCCAAAGGCTCAGGCTTCATTTAGCCCGTTTGTGTAAAGTTGGCCGTGCCTTGATATGAGCATCATTAGCGCCATCAATACTAATACGGTGGTGTATTGTATCAGGAGAACTGCAGCCTTGGATTGTTATTTCTGCACAGTTGCCTTTGGCTGGCTTGGGTTTTCAGAAAGCTTGCACTAATGTGCTGTCCTGTGAGGGACGAACAAGAAGAAATGTGAACATGTTAACATAATGTGCTTTTCTTTCTTTCTTTCTTTCTTTCTTTCTTTCTTTCATTTATTCATTCATTCATTTATTTATTTATATTTATTTATTTTTAGAAGTGAGACCTTCCATTATTGGAAAGAAGAAGCCGGTCGCCACAAAGAAAGGGGTAGGTGTTATGATTTTGTTCACCTTTTTAATCTACCCAAGTCTCATTTGTTGATGCAGTTCTAAGTTCACCAGCAGGTGGCAGACTAGCATCAAACTTTACTGTTTAGACAAAACCCAAGCATTGGTAGGAACTCAGATGTTCCAAATAGCCTAAAAAAAAGCTCATAATTATCGCAGTAGTGTAAAAAGCCTTTTGGTGCCTAATTAGATCATGACATTTGATGGTTATTACTGGTAATTTTTATTAATTGCACGTTAAGGGTTTGTTGACATGCAGTGAAGAGTCCGTTCCATTACCATCGATTCAGCTGCCGTATGGGTTTCCTAAATAAGTACATTTGGAGAAGCACTGGATCTACATCAGAATATTGTTTTTTTAAAAAAAATAATAATAAAGCACCACCACTTTAGTTGAAAAACATCTTTGTCCTGATGTGTGTTTCGCTGTGTCCTTAGCTCGGGACTAAGAAGGGGCTCGGGGCCCAGAAAGTGAGCAGCAAGAGCTTCAACGAGGTGGAGAAGCAGGCGCAGGTGGCTGAGAAGATGAGAGAGGAGCAGGCTGCCGAGGCCAAGAAGCAGGCCGAGGAGTCAATGTGAGTTCACAAAGAACCCTGAGAAACATCAGATATTATTTCTGTGAAGTCTGGAGTCATCCAGGTCATTTAAAGACAAGGCAACCTGGACATGGGAAGTTAACTGTAAATATTATGGCCCTCCAGACCCTGGAGAAGCGAGTTACAATGGAGGAATAGTGTGTTTACATGGGTCATAGAGAACCCGAGGGTGTGGGTGGACTGGTAGGGAAAAAGATGATCACATTGATAGGAAGCAGGAGTTTAAGAGGTTTCATAATGAGGGTGAGATGTAATTATAATGCCATGTTGCCTTGCGTTTGTCTGTGATGAATTGGCCAAATTAATAGTTTAACAACAGTTAGTTCACATCTGATTCCTAAATACCAACCCTAGTTATGAGCCAAGCATCTGAATATTGTGAAATTTGGAGTTTAGAGAAATTAGAGTGTATATCCAGGACCTCTTATATTAAATTAATCCAAATAGTTAGATGAGGTTCTCACTTCTCCAAGGTGCTTCATGAGCTGAAAATGTCAAGATGTCCAGTTTTATAAACTGAGACCCTGAAGGGCTGCTTGTGGGTGGTGGAGCATTTCCTTTACTAATGTAAGTGGGGCTGGAAGTAGTAGACTTGAGGAAGGATAACACTGAGGACCAGATGAAGCTAATTTCAAAGACAGTATGGGCATGGATATTCAATTCAATTCAATATTATTTCTATAGCGCTTTTAACAATGGACATTGCCTCAAAGCAGCTTCACAGTATATAAGGCCCAAATAAAAGCTTATTAATTTATAAACATATTTAGAAGTACACACACACACACACATACGTATATCCTTAATGAGCAAGCCTGTGGTGACGGTGGCAAGGAAAAGCTCCCTGGGGCGACAAGAGGAAGAAACCTCGAGAGGAACCAGACTCAAAAGGGAACCCATCCTCATTTGGGTGACACCGGATAGTGC
>JAQMCW010000036.1:16840523-16852426 GCA_030068335.1 Chrysichthys cranchii | reverse complement strand
ATCGTAACAACCAACGATTTATACAGGAAAATCATGAAGATTAACAAGGTTGCCCAAACTTTCGCATCCCACTGTAGCTGACCACATGGACAAAGAAAAAGCCTTCTGGAGGAGAGTTTTATAATCATGTGAGACAAAGATCGAGTTGTTTGGTCACAATGACCAGAGCAACACTGTTCCAGTTGTTAAGCATGCTGGTGGTAGCATTATATTCTTGGGATGTTTTGCTTCCAGTGTAACTGGTCCATTGCATAAAGTGGATAGAATAATGAAGAACCTCGGGATTCTTCAGCACTAACCTCAAATCATCAGCTAGAAGGTTGAAACCTGGACACAGTTGGGTGTTCCAGCAGATCAATGACCTCAAACACACAACAAAGCTGGTTGTGGAATGGATAAAGCAGGCGAACATTAGGCTTGAAACAAGTCCTCACTTCAACCCTATAGAAAATATATGGGTTTCATGCCAGGAACGCAATACATTTAATTACACTTTTCCAATTCTTCCAAGAAGAGTGGTCAAATATCCACACGGGATTTTGCCAGAAGTTTGCTGATGGCTACCAAAAACGTTTGGGCAAGGTGAAGCTCAGTACGGGACATTTAACTAAATGTTACATATGTTGTAAAATGTATTTTAAATATGTATGTCGTACAGTTGTTCTTCTTTGGAAAAAAAACAGTTCAAAGAAATCCTTGAAAGTCTAATGCACAAATAAAAGTGACAAAAGAGACCAAGTAAAAATTAATCTGTGGAGAATTGACAAGTTTCCCATAGTCTGTCTTTGAGGCACAACCCTAAGCAAGACCGATCTCTGGAAAGAAGAAAACGAGAGTTTAAAAGTCGCTCTTACAATATACTTCTTATTACAGCAATCATTTCTTACAGGCCTTTTTATTATTATAAGCTTTAAATAATCCAGTTCCCCTTATGCATTATTAACTGTATATTAGAAGCCAACCCAGATTGTAGTTATAGTACCATCAGAGAAAAGCTGAAAAGTTTCTGGTGTTCCACTCCCAGTCATGTTCAGTATTCCCCTAACTTCCTCCCTTTTTCTTTTAGGACCGTTATGGCTCTTACTGACAGGACTGCATGATTCGAACAGGAAAGGAAATGACATCAAACAGGACATACCACACTGCTGACTGGATCTGGCTTTGTGTTTTTTTCCTCTAATGCATTGTACCTGAAGCACAGAGGGAAAAAAATACAGAAACAAAAAGTAAAAGAGGAGACAGCACAACGCAGGACCTCCTTATCTCTTCTCCCAGTCTGCCTACAGGCCTTTGTAGATTCTCATATACACACACACACACACACACCCCACCACCACCACACACACTCACTGACTGTCAGTATTTCAGTTTTCTTTCTTTTTGGAAATGCTTTTTTCTTTTTTTTTCTTTTCCAATAACAAATCCTCAAAGATGTAGAAAGTGTGTGTTTCAGACCTGCAGTGCTTTCTGTCGAAACTAACCGTGCTGGCTTTTTTTTTTTTCTTAATGCCATATTACTGGTCTGAGATTTCCTAGAATTGATTTAAGTATTCTCTATGAAAGATGTATAACCAAACTTATCCTTAGCTCTTCAATGTTTTCATTACTTTTTTTTTTGTATTTAAGTGGTATTATATTCTTCATGGGCGTGTGCATTCACGACTAGTACATTCACCTCGCACAGAAAGGGATATAAGATGGATGTATTTTAAGTTCATTTGGAAGTTCGTGAGGTCCCGCGACTGAAAATGGATATTGCCCTAATCTGAACGAGTCAGCCAGCTTTAGATATTTCGGGATCTATGATTTTTTTCGAACGCTAATTAGGACGAAGAACGAGCTGATGTGCAGTACGTCACCCTCGTTTGTGAAGGTGGACACATCAGATTTGCTGTCTGGAAATCATTTTGAAAAGCGTTGTGGTTTTGTGATCTTTCTCCAAGCATGCTCGTTTAGGCCCGTGATCGTAAGACCTCCTTTAAAAGCCCCCAATTAAACCTTCAAGTTGTCCTATTTTTTTTTTAAATAAACTGCAGAGGGAGCAGAGTAAATCTGGCAGATCTTATAGATGCAGGCATGCGATTCACAGACATGGCGAGGCATCTGCAGCTGCTTACACGTGCATCGGTTGTTGGACCGGTGTGAATTTTAATGAGTTAAATAGGATTAAAAGTGAACTGAATGATTCTTGACAAATCCTTACGTGGTTCTTCTTGATACATGCATTACAAAAGGTGGTTCTTTTCTTCTTCTTTTGGATTGAAAAAGCTCAGTGTCCATTCTTGAAATTTGTCTGCTTGTCCCTTTGTGTGAAATTTGAAAAAGAAAAAGAAAAAGAAATAAATAAAGGACGTCAATTCGACTTCACCTAAAGACGGGTGTTTATTGTAGATCGGTGTAAAAAAAAACCCCAAGCTTTATGAAAATAAAAGTTGAGCTCCAAAATGAAATCATTTGGCATTAGCGTGCATAAAAAACATTACAAAATAAAAAAGAATGCACAAATCAGCAGTCAGAGTGAAAGCACAACATTTAACAAGTCCCAAAGGAAATAAAAAAAACTGGTATAGGTTCTGACCCCTTGAAACTGCTGCACAAAATGAAGGAATCAGGGCTTTGATGTGGTTCTGCACATGTCGGTGCTTTCATGCGCTCTCTTTCAATGAGAGCCTTTCATCTAGTCGTCTCGCACATATCGAACAAGTCAACCTGTCCAATCCTCACGACAGAATGAGGAGTAATGGATAAGCACACCCAAGCCCAGGCCTACAGGATGATTCTCTAATCACCGCCTCCATCCTGGAAGGGTCAGGAACCCTCTGATCACAGATAACAAAACCAAGTTGCCCTTCAAGATGAAGGCAAGACAACGGTGTGTAATAACACCTGAATACAAACAACAGATACGATTAGTCGTATTTTAATGGCGATCATTCTTGAATCTGATTGGTCAGAAGGTGTTGATTAGTTTTCTATACCAACAGCTTTGACAGTAGTTCTGGCTGTATTTCAAATCAGGTTTTTAGTAATGATGTTCTTAGACACTACCATTTCTACAGTTACAGAAAACATCTGCAGGGACTTGTACCTTGTAGGTCTTATTCGAGGCTGGTGATGGAGCAACTGTTTAGAGCTGCTATAATATAAGTAATAACAAGAAACTTCTTTCATGAAACGACTATAAACGGAGAAACATTCATTCATTTACTTATAGTTTTTATTTATAAGGGTTGTAACTGTATCTCATACCAGGATACGCTCGCATGTTTTATTCCTTACATTACTGACTCGTGATATTGGTTAGCATAGCTAAAGTTATCAAATTGGCTCCAGATTCA
Organism: Chrysichthys cranchii; assembly: GCA_030068335.1. Taxonomy (NCBI): domain Eukaryota; kingdom Metazoa; phylum Chordata; class Actinopteri; order Siluriformes; family Claroteidae; genus Chrysichthys; species Chrysichthys cranchii. Next base: position 16,849,088 of record JAQMCW010000036.1, on the reverse strand, counting down.
TACATTTGAACTGTTTAGTTATATACTTCAGAGGCATGTTGTATTTTGTTTTATTTCTGATTTCTTGTTTTGCGTCTAACCGTGTTAGTAGCAAGATAATAGCAATAGTTAGCGAGGGCTAATGGGCGTCATTTCTCAATCTTTTAGTAAAACTGTGTTTTAAAGCAAATGTTTGGGTAAACCAACCTGAACTCAAAATTTCCCATCATGTTTACAAACGTTTCAGAAAGGGTGATTTTCTTCACGCTCGTGTGCAGGGGCCGATCACCCATAAAAAGTGCAAAGTGCATTCCTGACACGCTCGTTAGCATTTAGTGACGCCGACGAAACTAAATACAAGTTAAAGCTGGAAACATACAGGGACAAAGGTGAAAGAAAAAGACAGAAGTGGGAGTTATTCTGACTCCCTTCTATGCAATCAATCAATCTAGAGACAAAATGTGAATTAGGTGTAAAATTTTTTTTTTTTTTTTTTTTTTTTGCATGAAGGCAAAAATGGTGCGAGATTGTTCTTGGTGCTCTTAATCCCTTTTCCTGAAATTATGGGATTTCCATTTAAACTACATTTCTCATGTAAATGCCTCTATGAATGATTTAGGAATAAATCTCTTGGCATCAAGCTTAAAAATCTATACATTTAAAGGAATATATGTAGACTCACAATGTAAAAAAAAATAAATTGCAAGGGATCCACTTTGGTCTTAAACTAACGCCCTATTCAAAGGTGGTGAATAATCAACATTTATGATTTTTGACACTACTGTGCAGCCTGATAGCAAAATATCTGTTAACGTGCTTTTCAGAGTCAAGCAAATTTATGTTAAGATATTTAAGTTATCTTATTGCTTTTTAACAATTGATAAAAAGTGCAAAAAAAAAAATTTCCTCCTCCCTGCAATTTTTGGCCAACTTGATGGAGAGTTAACGACTGCACCACAAAACAGCAGATTTTTGCTTAGTCAATCTTGTAATTTAGAGAGTCCAATAAAACCACACTAGTTGATCCAGGCATATGAATAAAAGCTATCCTTTTCCCAAAGTGCGCATCTCTCTGCTAAAGGATTCTGGGCCACAGTAAGCGTCTGATTCAGCATCGCGATCTGGGACGGGAACTCGGGCCAATCCTCTGGCATTTTACCTGCGAGATGAAAACGTCAGATGATTTATTTTTGGAGCAGTCGAAAAGTGAGGATACTCAATAACCGCGTTTGTAGTATACTCCTGAGACGATAAATCATGCTCACCTTCTTTTGCGAACTGGGTGAAGTATTTTGTGAGCGTTTGCTGAAATGCTTTGTCTTTAGGGGACGTCGTGCCGAGTGCCGTCTCAAGGCCACCGAAGAACGCCAAACAGTCCATCATGTGGAAGGAGAAACGGCTTGGATAAGGGAGCCAGGTGGATGAATCAGCTGCTTTGGATGGAGTATGGGTCACCAGGTAGCGATACACAGGGCTTTTCAAGGCCTCTGGAAATAACCAAAAAATGTAAGAGATGATAAAAGATGACCGGTCAACTCTGTGTCAGTCTCAACTTCAAGATTGGCAGACTTGACATACTTTTGTCTCAGGCTGTAAGATTTACGCTCGGATACTGATTTCATCACATCCTCAGTAACTTCCACTATGACTCAAAGGTGGCTGAATTGTAGTATTTAATCGCTGGAATTATAAATGTATTAAGTATAATGCATGTAAGTATTTAGAAGCTAGAATTATACTGTAAATGGTTGATCCACCTATTTTTGTTTTGAAATGGAACCCACATTAGAACGCAATGCCTTCTGGGACAGATTTGATCCCTAAGCCATACACTGGGTCATCTTTTAGATTTCACTTGAGCTCATATTAAAAAAAAAAGTGTAAATCAACCTGGGGTTAACCTCCTGAGACCCCTCTGTCCTCATCTGAGGACATCACATTTCCCCCCTACAACTACACTGTGTGTATTTCTTTGTAAGAACCTCATATGAGGACCATTGGGTATTACTCTTTAGCCAAACTTCTTCCTCTTTTGGAGACAACGATCAAGTTCAATAGTTATCAGTTACTAAAAATCAGAAACAGTCAGAAGGCACACAACATTAGAGTTTGGGCTCAGGAGGATAAAGCTACTTGGAAAAAAAAAAAGATTCATAAAACTGTCACTCAATTCATCTGGCTGATTTCTTCATTTCAAGCTTCTGGCTGGAGTCAGGGTCACCAGGGTTGTATTTTTCTCACCAAACCAGGCTGATTTGGGGACAAGGTACATAAAGCAAGTCCGCAGTAGTGTTTGTTTTTTTTTTTTGTTTTTTTGGTGGTGAATTAATAATAATAAAATAATCTGAATTAAATCTACATTTGTGGCAACAAACATTGGCAAGAAAAGGGAAACTGTAAGCACAGACAACGTATCTACAATACACACAAGCATTCTTATTGTAAAATATGTTGCGAAGATTGAGAGTGTGAAATGGGTATCCCAGAGTGGATAATCATCATACCAGGCAATGATTAAAAAAAGATGTATTGCAGGTACTGAAAAACCAGAAATGCATGCACACCATGGTGCACTTGATTCTTTTCGAGCTACTGTAGATGAAAATCTTTGTGCGTGTTTTTTTGGGGATGTAAATGGGCTGGAAACGGAGCTGGCAACTCTAGCTGGACTAGTTGCTCAACCTTGACATATAATAAAAAGACAAGTGTTTTTAAGACCTGCAAGATGTGAAGCTTATAATATAATTTGGTTTATATCATTAATGGATGATCTTTAAAGAAAAACTGTATTATTTTATGGTTAAAACACACAATAAGAAAAGAACCACATCAGAATGGCATCTTTTTGGGTTTATGCAGACCTGCAGCTTGCTTGGCCAGGTGGTTGCTGGGGCAGCTGGCTCTCATATCTGACACTAAAGTGGTGTAGAGTCTTTCAGGACATCGGTCATTGGTTGGGCATGGCTCAGAACTATTGTACAGCCTCAGGGCCTGGGATAGCACATCCTCTCCAAATGGTTGCAGCTTCTCTACAAACAGGAATAGAGAGAGAAAGAGAAGGAGACAAAGAGAGAGAGAGAGGATGAGAAATATAGGAGTTTTGAGATTGTGTTTTATTATAGTAATAGCGCTAACTGGGATACCTGAGAGAAACCACTGGTAGTCGCCCCATACCCAGGTGGAGATGTTCTTCATTGGTGGACTGAGAAGAGTAAATTTAGGCTTGAGACCCATATATACATGTATGGCCATGATTTTGTGCTGTCCTGATGGTTAACAAGTGAACAAATGTAGCCTGTAACAATTACCTGTAGTCAGTTTCTTGCTCGGCAGTTCCAACCACGAATGGAACGTCATTGTAAAATCCAGCTGTGGAGAGAACATGACCATCTAAAACTGCAACCGGACCATATAACTCCCCTTTAACGGGGATGTCTGTTAGTCCGTCTTTTGCCCAGGATGGGTATTCCTCCCAAGGAACGGCCTGGGTAGACAAAAAGGTAAAGGGAATTCTTTAAATTCTTCACACATTACACAAAAGCTCTGTTCCTGCTTGAATCAAGCCCAAACTAGGTAGACAATGGCTGCACAAGCTTGATTAATGACCCGAGGTGTTTTGGAAGCTAGAACCAAGGACAAATGTGGACTGGATGGGCATCCTCAGGATCAAAAACTGAGATTAGATGTAAGGTTCAGAAATCAAATAAACTCTGACTGGAAGCGTATATTTGCAGTCTGTGCACTTGACCCTGGCTATGGTGGTAATCCTTCAATCGATTCCTGGTTTCAGGTGTTTTGGCAGCTGAAACAGAAGACAAATGAGGGGCATGGGTTGGATGAGGATCCAGGGTTTGGCCGTGTGTATCTCACCTGGAGGATCTGAGTTATGTTGAGCTTTCGAAGGCAGGTGGCATCTTGGCAGCCCGTTCTGGTCAAGAACGCAAGGTTGCCTCGTTCGGCTGACTCCAACGAGGTGTTAGACACGAACGAGGAGCTCATTCCAATCGCACGATGAAACAGACCCTTAGCTTGAGGCGAAATCATCAAAGCCCATACTGACGTTCCTCCTTGTAAAAGATCGAGGAAATGGTAGAATATTACTCGGCTAAACTTACCAGTGAATGCAAGCAACACAAGATACCAAACATGGTGAACTTGATGTTCTTAGATTAACACGTATTTTGTGAAGATTGCGAAACGCAATGCAGGGTTGCACAACATCTCTTTTGTCTGGAAACTGTCTAGAGGGCTTTTTAAGTGGCTCAAGAGTAAGAGAAGCCGAAGAATTCGCATCCATCAGATAGCAGGGATTGGGTAACAAAAATGTGTTTGCAGGGTCAAAAGTGCATGACGAGCCAAAAATGTGCCCCATTTAAAGAAATCACATTCACCATCTTAAGGCAGAGATAAAAAAAAAAAAAAAAGTAACTGGACAGTGCTGCATAGTTTACAGTGCAGTCTGTATATACTGTACGTTTATACCACCATACTGTTGGATTCTCGAATATGATTGATCAGAAAGTGTATTTTTCTTCCACAGGCCAGTTGAATGAATTTGATTGGTCAGGAGGTTTGCATTATTTTTGTATAACTGCATGGCCTGGAAAATAGATCCAACTGTAACATGAATGAGGTCAATATTAAAGTAGTATCAGCAGGAACGTGTACAGTAAATGCTCCACGTCACCTAAAATGAATTATTAACATATATATATATATATATATATATATATATATAAAAAAACAACTTTGTTAAACTAAATAAAATGCATAATCGTTAAAGTGGTCATGTTTTTTTATTTTTAGGAGACATCGATGTAATATTTATGGAAAGAGTCTTGGTTGTTTCCAAGCTCAGGAGAGTCTTCAGGTGAGAGGAGGGCATTTCATTTCATAGTTATTGTTTCTGTTAAATCTAACCTGCTGGAATACAGACATACAAACTGCACTGTATAGCCTCCTGAGACCCGCTGTCCTCATATGAGGACATGGCATTTTGCCCCAACTACATTGTGTGTATTTCCTTGTAAGAGCCTCATCTGACGACCATTGGGTATTACTCTTTTGCCAAACGTCTTCCTGTTTGAGACATTGATCAAGTTCAATAGTTATCAGTTACTAAACAGTCAGAAGAAATGTCAAGGCATGCAACATTAGAGTTTAGGTCTCAGGAGGATAAACAGAATGTCTTGAAAAGAAGTACAGAGGAGCTTTTTTTTTTTTTTAATGGAAACTTATTTGGAGTTCTGACCAAATATAGTGACTTTCTTTGGGTCTCCACCGAAGACATGGATGTTTTTTTGAACCCACTGAAGAGCCTGGATCTGGTCCATGAAGCCGTAGTTCCCTGCATTAAAAAATGATCCACTTTAATAATTCTGCACCAAATCATCCTGGTTATATAACGAGAAACAATCACTTTGAGGCTATTACAGGGCGTAACTACTGTCTATAATTACTGTAAACAGTCCTCCAAGAAGGACAGTCAGTTTGAACGGTTTGGACAAACCTAGATTTAATCTGACAGCTGTGATGAGAAGATAAAAAAAAGGACTGACCTGAGGTGTTGGTGGGAGAACCTTTTCTCAGCACCTCCAGAGCCATGAAGCCAAATGCATTAAGCCTGTAGTTCAGACTGACAAACACAGTTTGCGTTCGGCTCGCCAGCTCCTCAGTGGGTGAGTAGCCTTTCTCATTCCCGCTCAGCATGTGCAAGTGTCCTCCGTGGATCCATACCATGACAGGCAGAGGACTAGTAGGTACAAGGCTGGGTGTCCAGACGTTCAGGTGCAGGCAATCCTCTTGACCCATCACATGCCCATCCTTCCTAAGAGGCTGCACCTGGGCACACATGCTCCGAAAATGCCTGGCATCGTAAATGCCATCCCAGCACTTTCTATTTGCTTTGAGGTCAGCTGGAGGTTGCCAGCGGCGTTCGCCAACAGGTGGCACGGCATACGGGATACCTTTGAAGGAGTAGGCACCGTGTATCCATCGTCCGTGCAGCAAACCGCAGTCTGTTCGCACCTGGGCATAAGCCAGGGGTCGAGTCTGAGCCACGTATGCCAGGTATGTGGCGAGAGTGAGAAGGGCAAATATGCCACACCCGATCAAAAACATACACCTGCGGGACACTTGCAGGAACGGGCTGACATAGTGGCGGCGGGCATACTTGGCCTCCTCTTCATTCTCATCCTGAACGAGGTAACGGTACTCGTTCCTTTCAGGGACCTCATACGCATCCTCATTCATCTCTCTAAACCACAGAGATTCATATGATCCATATCAGCGTCATATCGTATGCTGTCATTTTTCATCACTGTGTTACCAGATTGCTCATGTTCTACTGTTCAACTGCGACTACAATGATGCAACTACAAATAAGTTGAATGCACAGATGATTTGGACAAAAGTGTCATTTAAGTAAATAAATGCAAACAGTTTGGAGTTAGCATTTAATAGTAACATAACTAACCACCACTAACATTCTCAATGGATTTGGCATTTCAAGTACCACATACATTACAATGCCTGGTAATGTGTCTTCATCCCATTTGAACTATTAATAAAGAAAACTAAATTAGTTCTGTTGCCATCAAAGAAACAAAAACTAAACAAACAGGATCGTGAAGACCGAGGACCTGCCGAAACAAGTCTGGAACAAAGTTCTGGAAAAGGACCAAATCGGGGAAAGGTTGTAAAACAAAAAAACAAACCCGTGGACATCCTGTGGAGCAATATTAAATCCATCCATCCAACCATTGTTTATATCGCTTATCCATTAAAGGAGGAGGGGAAGCTGGAGCCAATTTCAGCTAACTTCGAGCAAGAGGTGGGGTACACCCTGGGCATGTCGCCAATCTGTTACAGGGCTAGCACTGAGACGAACAACCATTCACACCAATGGGCAATTTAATGTAGAGTAGAGTACGATGATGTAATCTGAATTTGAGGATGCCGAGGAAACCCCCGCAGGCACGGAGAGAACGTGCAAACTTGAAACTGGTTTGAACCCAGAAACTTCTTACTGTAAGACGACAGTGCTAACCACTGCACCACCATACCACCCACCACTAAATCCATGTTTTTCAAAAAATTAAATGATTATGGCACAACTGAATCAATGCCTAGAGGAGGTCGTCAACCAAAGGATGTGAGCCAGCACAAACAGAGGAAGCTGTTCACGGGACAATCAAGGTTTTATGGAAGAGCGGCGAGAAGAAAGACATTATTGAGGGGGGAAAAAAAAGAAATATGAAAGCCCATATGGAGTTTGCCAAAAGGTGTGTGACAGACACAGTGAATTGTAAAAAAAAAAAAAAAAAGACATTTACAAACAGCTTGTCTAATGTCACTCGTAAACACACTCATAAAAAAAGCACGGCTGATACTTTTACTGCCGTACTGTCGCTCAATCTGTTTGAACATGTCTACGCTGATGGCGCAGGACAGCAAACACAACAAACGGCATTTTTGTAACGTGCTAGATTAGACACTTTTTTCTTAACATATCTGCATTTTTTTCCCCAGTTGGATTTCTCAGGCTTTTTCCCTTTTAGCTGAAAACCCAAAGTGAAATTTTTGTTCATTTTCAGCTAAAGATTTCCAATGACAACTCGTGTTAACTAAACCAGTGTTTCCCAACCTTTTTTGTGCCACGGCACAATTTTTGCTTCGCAAAATACGGCGGCACAATGGGGGTGGGGGGGGATCTTGGGAAATTGACTGCGTAATCGTTGTGCGCTCTCGCGGTGCGCTCTCGGTGCGCGCAACTCGAGGTTTAATGTTGCGCGGGAGGTGGGGGGAATTTTCATGCGGCACACCTGATGACCTCACAGGTTGAAAAACACTGAACTAAACTACAGTATATACTTGGCTACTGTTGGCTAAGTCGAAGGTACCTTGATAGATTTTATTTCACATTAATACACTCAAATTATTCGTTATTTACCTTGACAGAATGCGACAGCATGTGGGATTCAAGTCGAGATTAGACGGTTGTACAAAAATTATGAACGTGCAGTGGGGGAAGGAGCGGTGGTCAGCATCAGGGTTCAAATCCTCTACAAAATTCAGTCAATTCAGATTTGTACGTTGTCTGTTATTTTCCCTGGAATAAAATAATATTTTGGCCATATTTCTGAATGATATCTTGAATTCCGACGTTAAAATGTGGCACTCCTACACAAAATGCATAAAAACATCGCTAGGTCTGCTTATGTAACCAACAAATGGTCTCTTCTGTTGTTTAATCAACCATTCAAAATTGTGTAAATGAAATGGTAAAAAGTCCATTTCCAATTCCAAGATAAAGAGGGGGAATATTTATCCAAGCTAGAGTTTTAATATCAGAGCAGTGCTCTAATTATGTGTTAATAGGCCCTGCAATGGAAATGAAGTTCTGGGAACAAAATCTGTAAACATGTCTACATCAGGCTGTGCTTGGTCCACAAAGAGAGACATGTGAATAAGTTTGTGTACCGTCAAAATAGTCATATCCCATTATGTAATATACAGTACAGGCCAGAAGTTTGGACACACTTTCTCATTCAATGTGTTTTCTTTATTTTCATGACCATTCATTTC
>JAQMCW010000036.1:16726417-16737327 GCA_030068335.1 Chrysichthys cranchii | reverse complement strand
TATATATCAGTGGTGAGCCGTGCATTTCACACCTAGGCCTTCAGTAGTCCCCCCCACGCTTTCCACTCTCTTATTAATCTTTTCCACACTCTTATAAACACGTCCTATGCTCTTAAGCACATGTCATTTTAACAACATATAAAATTCTCCATGTGTACTTACTGTCGGTGAGGTCACTTCCTGTTTACAGCCTGTTTACCAGCTCACTGTGTATTCACTGTGTATTCATCCGCTGATGAAATACGGTGCGTACTGTTTTATTTCGATTTAAATGTTCTTTTAATGTTTTAATTAACATTTTTTAACAAAATAAATTATATTTTACATTTTATATTCCAGAGTCCCGCGAAAGCCAAAAAATCCCGCGAATCAAAATTTGAAAATCCGCGTGCACTGAACCCGTGATAGGTGAACCGCGATATTGCAGGGGTTCACTGTATATACAGTATATTTTTGGTGTAATGCCAGGACAGAGCACAGCACATTAGCCTGACCTTTGTGATGGGTGCAAACATATGTGCTACATTAGATGTTGAAAAAAAGTAACTATCATATACTTTTAACTTAGTCTGTATAAGAATTAAGAAGCCTTTATTTGTCACATATACAGTACAGCACAGTGAAAGTCTTTTCAGCGCAAATCCCAGTTTGTTAAGAAGTTGGGGTGAGAGCGCGGGGTCAGCCATGATATGAGGTGACTGGAGCAGAAAGTGTTAAGCATTTTGCTCAAGGACCCCCAAATCCCCAAACTTCTGGCCAATAGCTTAGCGCTTTACCTTCTGAGCCACCGCTGACACTCAATACAATGTATAATACACATAATACACTAGCTAACTAGTTCACATTAATGTATTACTTTAATCAATGAGATTTCTAGGTGATTTAAACATGGGTTGGGGAGCACGTTGGAACTTTTCCTTGCCTAGTGGGCATGGTAATGAATTAATGATTGTCAAACCCTGCCTCAAGAAAAGCCACTTGGAGTTTTGACACCATTTGGAGGACATTTTAAAACTGTCAGCCTGAGCTTCGACTCAGTCATTTTGACAACATTTGGTCTGCTTGCTTTAAATGATATGTTTGCTTAAAGGCATGTTGAAATGCTTCACTGTTCAGCAGGATTGCCCGATAATAAGTATTTTCCCAATGATGGCCAATAAAAAATTTTTTGTAGAGAACTTTTGAACAAAATGAGTCACTGGGAATCTCAACTTTCTGCGGCCCATAACTCCATAACCATAACCATAAATAAATTCCACAGACCCCTCAGAAGAGATTTATTTCATGAACATAATCCGACTGCATTAGGGTTAGCATTCCAATGTCTACAGTAATATTGTGGATATTTATCTGAGCTTTAGAGAATTTCCCACCAACAGTTGGTTTTGAGTTAATGAGGTCTGAATAAATCCTATTCCATTTAAATGACCAGTCAAAAAGACTAATAGCTATAGAAACAGCTTTGATCGTGGTGGGCTGTGATTTCCACCATTGTAACAAAATTAAAAAAAAAAAAAATTGAACCTTGAGGCTATGCTTCACAGATCCCACCGATGTAAAGTATCCTCTTTGGTCAGATTTCAACTCAATACTCTTGAGTAAGGAGCTGAATCCAAGCGATTCCAGATGCTACATAACGGCCCCATGGAAAAAACGACTGCAACCTAACAGTTTGTAAAAAAAGAAACAGTGCATTATTTTTATTTCCCCAGTGCGCTCCAAAAATGGCGAGACCATAAATGCGGTAAACACAAAATGGCCTCCACACATCAAATGAAGCCTGAGGTACATTCGTAGCCACAAGCACTATACAGCCCTCTAAATCTCTACTTCAGAAAAAGAGGAGCCAAATGGAGGGAATGTTTAATGTCTTTTGGTTTGATATTAGCCCACTTGGCAAAGTGCACACTTTTATGGATATGTTTTTTAACAGAGCTCACTAGTACAGTTATGTTTTTCATGGTGAAGTAGATAGATTTTAGGTTGCGGTAGTTTTGGAAATCGGTTATACTGTATAAACACTTCATAACAGGTATATTAGCATGGAATAACATTTTTTTTAATAGAATAATACATAAATATGGTGTATATTAATTGATTGTGAGAATTTCATGTACTTTATATCACTGTTGAAATACAAACACAATATTTTCCTATCTCTGTATATGTTGTTCATGCATTCTTAGTGCGCCATCACTGAGACCTTGTGATATAATACTTTGCTCAACAGTAATAATTTCACTGTTACGCTATTAATAGATTTTAGACTTTAGCATTCCATCTAATTTCACAACCAACCTTTCCTGGTGATCACCTTTAGCACCAAGCCTCAGAAGCCTGTTTCCCTTCACTTACGCAGTCATGCAATTTAACTGTCACAATTTTAACTGAAAGCGTTTATTTACCTGTCAGCAGTGAGAATTTTACACGGTGACAGTTTATTCTGAAAGACTGATTAATTGCATATATCAGACTCTCACAATGGTAAATTAGAGCTTTCGTGTGGCCTGGAGTGAACCCCAAATCATATCATTCCAGCTCCACCTGCAATAAGCAAACTGATCACGACATACTAAACAAATACGTTAAGGCCTTAATTATCCTTTGAGACAATAATATAAATAGTTTACCAGGGCAGGCTAAGGGGGAACTAAGCCATTTCTAGTTATGTTTTTATCCCCAGAGCCAGAAAATGTAAAGTTAGAGTGCTATTAGAAATAATGATAGCTAAGCTGTATTGCTCTGGTCATTATATGTCCATTTCTACTGGCCAGTCCTATTGATATAGTTCTCATAAAAAATGTATTGGTGTATTTCCCTTATTGCAATGGCCCTCAATGATTTTGGTAATGACTCTGAACATTTCTTCTCTTATAACGGCTTTTATTGTGATTGTATATGTTTCAGGGACTCTAGTTTGCTGCAGAAGATGACCTTCAAAATAAGACTATTTTTGGGCCACCTATTGTTGGTTTTCCGTAAATTGAATCATATCTAGGCATAACGTGTTTCATCCGTCCATCTATCCTTCCATCCATTTATCCATCAATCCTTCCATAAAGTCTTGTTTGTCCTTCCACCCATCACTTAATTCAGGATCAATCTATAATCTACTGTCATCCATGAATCAATTAATGGTTAATTTAGTCATATGTTTATCTCCCTACATGTCCATCCATCCATCCATCTAGCCATCCATCTATATATCCATCCATCCTGTTATATGTGTCCTTCCTCTTATCCAACCATCCATCCATCCATCATGTTTGTCCTTCCATCCATCACTCAATCCATTGTCAATCTATAATCTATTGTCATCTATTCATCAATCAAATAACTGTTCATTGAGTCATATATTTATCTCCCTATATATCCATCCATCCATCCATCCATGCATCCATCTTTGAATTAATCTGTCATTAATTCATATATTCGTTTGGCCACATATCCATCCACCCAACCATCCTCTAACTACTCCTCCTTTCGGCTGTTCCCTTCAGGGGTCACCACAGCGAATCTCCATCTAACTCTATTCTCTGCATCCTCTTTTCTCACCCCAACTAACTTCATGTCCTCTTTCACTAAATCCATAGATCTCCTCTTTGTCTTGCTCTAGGTCTCCTACCTGGTGGTTCCAACCTCAGCATCGTTCTATCAATATATTTCCTATCCCTCCTGTGGACATGTCCAAACCATCTCAGTCTGGCCTCTCGAACTTTATCCCCAAAGCATCTAACATGTGCTGCACCTCTGGTGAACTCCCATCCATCCTCTAAGTTACATTTTTATCCATCCATCCATTCATCTTTGCATCAAGTCATCTATCTATCTATCTATCTATCTATCTATCTATCTATCTATCTATCTATCTATCCATCCATCCATCCATCCATCCATCCATCCATCCATCCATCCAGCCAGCCAGACAGACAGACAGACAGACAGACAGACAACCAGTTATGAATGTCCCTCATTTCATCCATCCAGCTATCCATCCAGTTATTTTTGTCCTTCATCCTATCACATCATCTATCCATCCATCCATCCATCCATGCATCCACCCATCCATCCAGTTATGCTTCTCCATGCTCCTATCACATCATCCATCAATCCATTTTTCCATCCATCCATCATTCCATGTATGTATCTGATCAAAAACTTAACTGAACTGTTCAGAACTTGGACTTGTTCAACAATGTCCCAATGCTAAACTGAGTTCAGTGTGTATGTATGCTTAATGCGCACGTGTGTGCATTGATATAGGGATGAGGGTACTAGCTAAATGTAGCTAAATGTACATATGTATGTGCAAGAGAGTGTCCTTCTTGGCCAGCAAAAAGCCTTTGCCTGCCTGAATGGACTGTGCTCCAATGTCCTGATGCATCTGTTTGGGTCTTTTATTGTGATCGTATGAAACTTGGCGAGATGGTAATGAGATTCTGGAATATGAATAGCCATCTGCCTCCCTCTGCAGTGCTCCAAAACACCTCTCCCAGGTGGTGCTCGCCAAGAAACTTCCACCCACCTTTCAAACTCCTATTACCACTCATCGGCCAAGATGTCCTCGTGATTAAAATATATACATTAGTTTATCAAAAATGTTCTATCTAATGTTCTAATGTAGTGCTAAGTATAAATCATGTAACTTTGGCGTGAAACTGACACTCTGTGGGTTCCTGATACATGATGCATATATTAATTTACTGAATGTCACATTGTCTTTATATAGGTACTGTACGTTCTCACAGGGATTGACTACAATGCCAGAGCTCTGTCCTTTTTTGTCCTTAAATGCAAACATGCTGAAAGGTTGAACGAGAAGTGCAACTTTTTAGAAGTCCTTGGACCGCATACTGTGCTGTCAGTTTCAAGACAGTCTCAGGCTATGCTAATTGAGGTGTATGATATCCTGGCCAGAGCAAACCTTGCTTGCTATAATGTCCTCATACATATCCCTGCCCATATGCATGCCCTATTTCTTACCTCTGCCCCTGCCTGAAAAATGACAAAACTCAACACACATTATCAACTCCTGCCCTTGTCCTTTATTATACTTTTAGACACTGTCTTTTCCCTATGACCTTTCTTGAAGGTGACCTCTCTCCATTCCTTGTCCAGTCCCTCACTTCTACCCTTGCAGCCATATATGACCAGAGCCACATCATTCGTGCTCTTCAAACAGACCTGAGTATGTGCTCAGCCTTCAAAAGTAGTTTTATGATTGCACTCAAGAAGGTGAACTTTTCTCAGATATGCTAATGTTAGCAGTGAAGATTGCTAGCAGTGAAGATACCCTGACTTCCTGTCACCTTAATTTATGTTATCCAGACTGCAAGCATTAGGAGTGAAGACTGTAATTGTTCATGAATATGCCCCGATAATTTATTCAGAAATCTATCTCAAGATAACTTATATTTTCTGGCTAGGTAGCCTTAAGTATGAAAATCTCCTGAAGTTAGTCATATACTAACTAGGTTGTCTTAGCATTAGCATTAAAAGGAAACATTTAGGAAAAATAACTTAAAAATGCTGTTGCATTTCTTCTTTTAGTTAGAAGGATCAACACTTTTTAAGCTGAAAGTGTCTGTAAGCATTAGGTTGGCTAATGCTAGTTAGCTGGTTAAGAGAATCTGTCTTATTCGATAGATGTAAACAGTCTCCCCCAAAAGTATTGGAACAACGAGACAGATTCTATTGTTTTAACTGTACAGTGAAGACATTTGGGGTCGAGATTAAAAAATGAATAAGAATGATAGCTTAGAATTGTAGCTTTCATCTTATGATATTTACATCTAGATGCGTCAAACAACTTAGAACTTGACGCTTTTGGTGGTAGACCGCCAACTGTATTTTTGGTGAGCAGCTAGTCAGTGATAATGTAAATGAATGTAAGTAACACTTATTATTTGGTCACAGGTCATGGCAATGACAGCATTAAGTTGGTGACCCACTGGCAACACCAAACTGTACGGTGGCCAATTTCTCGACATGTGTTTTTTGATCATTCTTGAGGTTTCACACTGTGCTGCGTAATTAGACTAATTAATTATGGAAAGATTGGCAACAATTATTCAGACTAGTTTGCAAAAGTAGGCTTCACATATGCAAATGATCACAAACTTGTGTGGGTGGAGCTTAAAGCTCCAAAAGGCATTTACTTTAAGTTTGAGCAAAAGATTTCAGCTAAAGAAAATAAATTAACTGGACAACTAGCTTAAAATGGCAAATGCCCTCTCAAATGATGGCTGAAAACTGATGTTTTCAATTCAAGATTCCGTTTACAGATTAGGACCTAGATGCACCATACCAAACTTCAGCTTGATTAGCCTTAAAGATAACAAGTTTATGTATAACAATAGCCCAAACTCATGTGCATGTGTGCATGCACAAGAATGCTGTCTTGTGTCTGCCTGCGAAGTTCTGTCAAAATCCTTGGAAGTAATTATGTAGTGAAAATGTTTGAATAAATTAAATTGACATGTGGAAGCCATATTGTTTATAAATCTCAGGATGGTTTTGATAATTATTGAGATTTACACTCTCCCGAGGAACTCAACGCCACATGTGTGAAAATGGGCCCAAAATCATAGGACTAGTTCACAAAAAATATCTTGCATATTATGCAGGTGAACCAGAAATCTAAGTGGTGGAGCTAAATGGTTCCTGGGGCTTTTCTTTTTTGTTTGAAAAAACATAAGGAATCAATGGAAGAGTATAAGGCCACTGGGGTCATCTCACTTGCCTGGGTTGGGGCATTGTGACCAGTGACATAGTGACTTGACCAGGTTTCACATCTGTATGACTTATGGATTGGTCTGTACAATTAGGTCGAGTGGAGACGAAGTCCATATAATCCATCATTAGTATTATCAATAATTATTACTGAACCTTTTTGGGTTGGAAATCAGTTCCCTCAAGCAGGTTTCTGTGCTTTTTAACCTCATTTGCCTATTTGTTTCACTTATCCTTCATACGCACATGTTATGATTCAAAGAATCAGATATCAAGAAAACGTTTTAGGAATTCAAAAGCCTAAGGGAGAAGGAACACTGGTTGTGTTTTGGTTGTAGTTAATATAAATGAATGTATGAAAAGGAACAACCATTAAGCCGGTCCCTAACTCAAACTTAACCTTTGTATCATTTCATGCTAATTTATTCCTGTGAACAGTTATGAACTTGTAAGTTATGTATGTGTGTGTGTGTGTGTGTGTGTGTGTGTGTGCGTGCGTGCGTGCGTGCGTGCGTGCGTGTGTGTATATATACACATGCATAATCAAACTTCAGTTTAAATGATTTTGTGATTTTAAAAATTGACTACTAGATCACGGTCTAACCATTCCTGTCAGTTAAGAAACAAACTGACAGAGCTAGAGAAAGCCCAAGGGAGAAAGAGAGAAAAAAGAGAGACGTGAATTTCTAAATTTTGCCTGGAATCATGAATATTTTAGATGACTCAGTGTTGGTTTTCTGCAACTCCTCACTGTTTCTAAGTTTAACCGATTCACATCTCTCTCTCTCTCTCTCTCTCTCTCTCTCTCTCTCTCTCTCTCTCTCTCTCCCTCTCCCTCTTTCTCTTCAGAGGACTGACGTCTCGAGGTAGGATTCACCCTTGGTAGACTCATGTTTAACGTTTCGAATCTGGAGCCATCCATCACCTGTTTAGTCAACATTACACCTTCTTGACAACGAACACACAGCAGCTCTGTCCTCATCTTTCTGTGCTTACATAGCACCTTCCGACGGTCTGACGTGCACATGAAAGGGACATTTCCAATTTAAATGGAGTCTTTACAGAGACGCTGCGTGGTGAATATGCATGGAGGGCCTGGGGAGCGTAGGGGTGAGTGGGTTAATCAATAGACCTGTGTATAGTCTCCAACAATAACATAGCAAATGGTGCTGCGTGGCAAGCCGACAACTAAAAATGAAAAGAACGACCAAAGATGTTATCATTATTGGATGTATTATAGGAGCCTGGACGTTTTTTGGACTAATTCGTCCTAGATTGCTTGCTCTAAAAGATGAAGCATTGCTGTATGAAATAGGATCATTGTTAGTACTTTATTGAAGTCGCACGAACTGTATGGATTTGTGAGTGACAGGTCTTTGATCTCGGGTTGCGTGTTAAAGATGGCTGTTAACAGTCTTTTGCAGTGCCACTGGGGATGCATGAAAAATTCAGCACTCGTCGCAAGGAGGTGGGTATCTTCACCGAGCGAGAGAATGACAGACGAGAGATGAGAGGAAAGGGAAGAATGCGGGGAGGAAGACAGAAGACAGCCCTGTGCAGCCTTGAAACAGATAATCGATACACTCCAGCATGGCAAACTGTTGTCAACAAATAGACTTGTTTCACAGTCCACAGACGATGGGATAGTTTGTGTGTGTGTGTGTGTGTGTGCGTGTGTGTGTGTGTGTCTGTCTGTATGACCATCTGCGCTTGACCTGGGCTTTGTAGCATTCAGGGGCAAGACTGGGTTTTCTGGAGCGTAAAGTGGTTTGGTGCAATGACCGACGTCTGGATGGGCCGCTGAGAATAATGCAGTCTGACTGCTGCTGGAAAACACACACACACACACACACACACACACACACACACACACACACACACACACACACACACATATACACACACACACGGTAAGAAGGAGAAGAGGACAGACCGAAAAAAATGGGTGAAAAGACAAGAAGAGGAAGGGAAGGAGGGATGAGTGAAGATGGAGGGGGATGAGAAGGATTAATGAGATGTCGTTGAAGAGAAGGGTAGACAGAGAGGAGGGGATGAGGAGACAATGAGAAAAGGAGGAAAAGGAGGAAGGAAAGGATTGGTGAATGAAGATCGCCAAGAAGCAAAGAAGATTTAAAGAGGTCCAGGAGGACAGGAAAGACAGTGGAGTGGAGGTGAACAGAAGATGAGGAGAGATGGAGGAGAAAAGGCGACGATAAGAGGGACGAGGAAAGAGGACGGAGAGATGGAAGGGAAGGAAGGAGGATGAAGGAGACAGCGGGAAAGAAGGGGAACAGAAGAGGAGGATTGATGGAGGAGAAATGAACAGATAAGGAGGATAAAAATAGGACGAGGAGACAAGAAGAGGAAGACTGCAAGGAAAGGAGGGATGAGAGAGGAGTGGGAAACGTGATTGGAGGTGCAGGAGGAGAACAGAATAGAAAAGAAAGGGGGAGGAGAAAAGGATAGACAGAAGGGGAGGTGGAGAAGAGGGGGGAAGGTGAATAGAGGATAAGGATAAATGAGGAAGAGAAGACAGGGATAAAGAGGGATAGAAGAAGCAGGGAGAAGACAGAAGAGAAGAGATGAGGAGTGAAAGAGGAGAAGGACAAGATGTAACTCAAGGAGAAAGGAGAACTTCTACACCTTT
Organism: Chrysichthys cranchii; assembly: GCA_030068335.1. NCBI lineage: Eukaryota > Metazoa > Chordata > Actinopteri > Siluriformes > Claroteidae > Chrysichthys > Chrysichthys cranchii. The sequence continues at coordinate 16,727,948 of JAQMCW010000036.1, read as the reverse complement.
ATCCTAAGTCAGCATCTCTCTCTCTCTCTCTCTCTCTCTCTCTCACACACACACACACACACACACACACACACAGTGTCACAGAGTTCTGTCTCTCCTGCATGCAGTAATGACAGGCCCATATGGACCATCTCTTCTCTCTTCTCACCCTCTGCCTCATGGACTCTTCAGCTGACAGAGAGGTTAAAGGGATTTTTTCACCTTTTTCCTAAGACAGAGGGAAAATTTACATTAAATGCAAAAGAGGTAGCTGCACTGGCTTCATTAAGAACTCTAAAGATCCTCTCCACGGTGGGGGACGGCTTAGTCCCAGTGCAGGAACTTTCACAGGACCCTTTTTAGCTCCTGCTCCAGACATGAGAACTGTTCCCATGGCGATGGAGTCCATATGCTCCTGCTTTGGTTTTCTCTTCTCGTCCCGTCTCTGCCTCTGGTCCGTGATCGGTTTGTTACCTGATCACATTCACCTGTACTGTGTTATTCCTTGATTCGTTTTTTTTCCACACCCTGTTGCATTTTTGTTCATGCTTATGCAATTACTTACTTCAAGTTGAAGCTTCATTTCGAGTTCTGAGTCATTGTATTTCTGGTTTCAGGACCTTGAATAAGGATTATTTTTATTATTTATTTCTGCCTGCCTGCATGTTCACCCCTGCTATGGTGTCTAATTATGATTTCTCCGTTCATCCCAATAAAGCGCATACCGAGAGGGGGACACTTGCTTCTGGACTAGTTACACTAATTGGTCACAAGCAAACTTCCTACAATGTTTCGTTCCTGTAACAGCGTCGGGAGCAAGTAATTACTAAAGCTTGCTATTTTTTTTAGAAGACGCATGCAGTTCTTGAATGAACATTGTATCTTTGCCTGAGAAGCTGTTTAGTTACCCAGCTCTAATCAGCTCCAAAGAAATTACTGAGAAAAAAAAAAAAGCTTGATAATGAAAGGCTTTAAATTTCATAAATTATAACAGCATGGTAACAAATAAATTGCACTGTTATAAAAATAAAATGAGTCTAATTTCAACCCACACCGAGGAAAATAAAATAGCTGAACCTCGGTGTAGTCATTTTATTACAGTTAAATGAGGAAAGAAATGAAATATACCTTCAAATAGTGTTTTTTTTTATTTAATACATTTTTTGTTTAGTGTCCACTCTTAGGTTCTAACGGGACTCTTGTGTTGTAAAACTGTAAATTACAGTAAACCTAGATTTGTCTTATTGTAGATTTTAGAAAGTGTTAGTGTTGGCTGAAAATGGGTTTCCATTGGAAAAAATGGGGAATTACACAAAACACAATTGCCAGTTGTCTGTGTTTCCACTGAGTAATGTTCTATGATTAAAGTTGGGATTTCTTGTCTTGCAATAGCTCGTACAGCATTCAGAAAGGCTGCATTTCCATTTTCTCTTTAGATAAAGAGAACCCAGTTAAATAAATAAGACAAAAAAATGCACTTGGTCATTTATTAATTGGCGAAAATGATCCAATATTACATATCTGTCAGTGGCAAAAGTATGTGAACCTTTCA
>JAQMCW010000036.1:16650664-16661552 GCA_030068335.1 Chrysichthys cranchii | reverse complement strand
CTCTCGCCCGATGTCAGCTGGGATTGGCTCCAGCTTCCCCCCGCGACCCTGAACAGGATTAAGTGGCAGAAGACGAAGAAGTTTTTACGTTGTCCCTTGTCTTATACATGTTCAGCATGCTTTTTCGGTACCGAAACGTCTCCAATTTTTTTTCAAATTACAAAATGAACACCTTAAATTACAAAATATTATAAAAACACTTTCCTCAGTCACCTCAAAAGGAACTTCCATCATTTCACTTCATTTAACTACTTTGTATTTTGCAAACAACTTTAAAATGGTTTCAAATGGCTGTCAAACATAGACTACAGACCTGGATTAGCCCAATGAAGCTCCTAATCCAGTTTTACTAAATGAATTTAAAATCAGTATTCTAAACTGAGCTCATCTTGTGAAGCTTAAAGATACACTATGTAGGATTTTGAGGGTATCTATTAGCAGAAATGGAATATATAGTCCATAATATCTTTATAGAATTCATACTGTAATTAGGTTTTCATTAGTGTATAAATACTTGTCACTATGAATCGTTGTGCTTTTGGAAGTTCAGAACAAGCCCTTTATATTCACATAGGGAGCAGGTCCACCTCTACGGAGCTGCCATGTTGCGCAGCTACAGTAGCCCAGAAGGGACAAATGTCTAGAGAATCACTTTTGCATTTCACGTTTTTTCACAAGTGACTACATGAAAACAGATAGAAGCATTGGAAAAACGATGAATGGAAGACCAGGAAGAAGAAATAAGAGGAATCAGTGTGCTGGCTAAAAGATTTGACAACCCAAATTTTGAAAAAGCCATTGTACTTTCTGACACACGCTTGGAAAGGGAGGGGTAAGAAAGGGACATTCAGATGGTTGAATCCTACATAGTGTACCTTTTAATTTAATTGAAAGGGTTGAAAAAAGCCTCTGTTATTCCTCTAGGGGCAAAACAGACCAATTTTATTTAACCTTTATTTAACCAGGAAGGTCCCATTGAGGTATAAAACCTCTTCTTCCAGGGAGTCCTGGCCAATGAACTCACGACCATAAAATCTGCTACTGACAAACTGCGCTAATGATGTAATTATGTAATGATGTACTGTACCTATGCCTTCAAAATGGACTCATTTACAAATTTCATTGCAAAGGGGGTGAATACTTATGCAATCACAATTTTGACTTATTTATTTATTTATTTTATTTAGCAAACTGTATTGATTTCTCATGACTGAATATCACAATTAAGCCCTTTTCATGTCCAGGTTGTAACACCACAGAAAGGTCTTTGGAATCATAATTTGGTAAATTTGGGTTTTTGGTAATAAACTGCAATCTGTTCATCTCTTTTGTATGTGATATTTCACAACTAAGAGTTGTGACTGATGTGTTACTCGTCTATTAACTAAATTTTTTGGCCTGGCCCATTTGAGGCCCATTGTAATGTGGCCGTTACTCCCCTTATTTACACAGTTCTCAATATGTACAAGCAGCACTCATGCTTACACAGACAGCTCAACGAAAGAGTTTCTTTATTTATTTAGCCATGATATGTGTAACAGTTCCTAATTTAGACTGCTTACAGAACCAACTAGACTATCTTACACTTGTCACTCAGAAGACACTTTAATTCACCGTAGTGCCAATAAAACACTTAAGAACCTTATAAATAACATGCACGATTGGGAACACTCCAAAACCGAAAGACTAAAACTGTGTCGGTTACGTAGTCGGCAGATCGTATTTATCATCATAGTGGAGGAAGACTGATGTGAAATTCTATACCAAAGCCAAAGTCAGCAGTGCACTTGATAATATGTGTGTTCTACAGAGGTACACAATAGTTGATAACACTTTATGCAAAAGCTACCTACGTAGTGCCTTTATAACACACGTATAAGCAGTGCTTAAAGGGGTCATCGCATGCTTTTTCATTCATTTTGCAGTGGTTTCTAGTATGAATGAATGCCCTGTGAGTCGGTTTTGGTGAAAAAAAAAAGTACTCTGCTGCTCCTGTTTCCAGCTAAGTCTCTTGGTAGCCTCTAGCAGGCTATTGTGGGCCTATGACCACATAGCGAGACCAGCGGGCTCTCCGTGGATTGTTGTCGGATCTAGGAGACAGCGCAGATGGAGGAGGGAGAGGAAGAAGAAGCGGGATGCAGATCCGGCGCTATGTTAATGCTAAAGAAACAACCACACAAGCCTCCTCTACCGAGCCTGTATCTCACCAATGCCAGATCTCTGGTGCATAAAATGGATGATTTGGAATTACAACTCGCTGGAAATCACTATGTCCGTGACTATATGAGTGTGATAGCCTAGCTTGTGTCCAATTCATGCAGGCTAATGGGGAGAATTTGAACATGCTATTTTGTAACAAAAGCCTTGGGTGGAAACGTTTTTTTTTACTTACAGCCTGTGTGCTGGTGGTCGATCATCGTGACAGTACAGATCCAGGTTTTAAGAACAACTTCGATGCAAAAGCACTACTGTAGGCACCGAAGTTAGAAAAGTCACTGTGGTCGAAATGATTAGAAGTACTAGCACAGAACTAATATAGCATTATACATCGCTGGTGGTGTTCCAAAGACAAATTCCAACCATTTCTTCCTCTGTTCTTCTTCGTTGGGCAAGATATGCAATGTTGATGTGTTATTGCCACAAATAGCACAGACACGAACATTTTCCGTCATGTTTTCAACTTGCTGTTAGCTCTTATACTCTCAATAGTTAGCTTGTACCTGCCGAGACGGGCTCTGCTGTCTCCTGGCTGCAAAATCAAACCTGTCTTCCTGTGGGCGGTCGCAAACCAAGGTGGGTGAGGCCATGAATATTAATTTTCGAAGTGACGTCAGTTTGAAGGGCTTTTTCTGATTCGCTCCTTTTTCTGTCTATATTCTTTCTATGGCTAACGCAGGCAATGGAGGTATTTTCACATTTTCACGTGCAGCACGCATATGCAACTCAGAGTGACCTATCGTATTTCAAAAAGAGCAAGTATTAAACGGTTTCTCGCGGAATGACCCCTTTAACTATTTAATAAAGCAGTGCTGGAGAACTTATGAAAGGCTTATCTCAGAACACATAAGAAGATATTGGAAATTTTATGCATTTTTGTCTTTACATGGAAGAAAGAACTAAAGGAAGGAAGGAAGAAGGAAGAAATAAATGATTATTATGAGAGCTACTGGGTGTCTGAAATTTGTATCCATATCTTTGCAAGTTATTAGTAATTAGCACATTCATAACCTTCTGAGGACGTTTGTAGAAAGAAGGTAGAAAAAGTGCTTCAAATGAGTCTCATCAATGTAAATTGAGTTCATGCTGTACTGTAGTTTTGAAGGCATTACAATCATTCATTTGGCTGCGAAATGAGTCACAGTGAGCCTTGAATTGACCCTTGTCTTACAATCCTGGTGAAGACCTTCTGCTGACATAACTATTAACGCAGCTAAATAATGCAAATCTGACATCGAACATAATCCCAGATTATCAGACTCAGAGAGTTAAAACAGTTATGAGGCCAATATATCAGTCAAATGAATGATTTTAATGACCTCAGTGTTAATGAATGTCATGAATGCACTGTTAGTGAAAACAAGCTAATAACTTGTAAGATACACATAACATTATGCTAACACAATATCTCAGTCAGGCAGTTCATAATGATAATAGATGATGATAGTTCTTTCTTCCATGTAAAGGCAAAATTGCATAAAACCTCCAATATCATCTTACATGTTCTGACATAAGCCTTTCATATAGGCTCCAGCTTTGTTTTATAAAACATTCATGCAAAGCTTATGAATCCGGGTGGCATGGTCGTGTGGTGGTTAGCACTGGCGTCTCACAGCCAGAAGGTCCTGGGTCGCCAAAGTGCCTTTACGTCTGGAGTTTGCATGTTCTCCTTGTGCTTGCGTAGGTTTCATCCAGGTACTCCGGTTTCCTCCCATAATCCAAATACCTGGAGATTAGGTGTATTGGCTAATCTAACTCTAAGAGTGCGAGTGTGTGTGTGTGTGTGTGATCCTGAGCCCTGGGTTAGGGGAGGTTTGTGCGGTTAGCGACCTCATCCCTAAAGTGTGCTTCAGCTATGGAAATGTCAACCAAGCCCCATGGGGATTGCTTGACTCCCTTTGTGCCGGTTGATGGCACAGGAGGACTATAGGATAGGACAGGATAGGACAAGATAGGATAGGGTTATGAATGTGTTATAAATGCACTGTGTAGTTGCCTTTCATACAAAGTGGCAAGAGTTTGAAGAAGAAAAAAAAAGACATTGGGCAGATTTGTATATTGGGGTTTGTTGTTAGCCCAGTGTTACTAGTTTGGAAAAAAAAAAACAAAAAAAAACATGAGATCTGCAAAATTGTCACTGGAAAAACTGAGAAGTAGCAAAGGTCTAAAGGGAATTCCTTGCCATTGGAAAGGCGGTATTAATAGAGGCAGTCAGGGGAGAAAAGTCGAGCTCCATCAAACAAACAAACAATCAATGGCGAAATAAATAAGTTGTCAGTGGCATAATTGTTTTGAAAGTGGATAAATGAGGATTATTATGCCTGAGTGATGGGAGGGGAGCCTGCCTCGTCTTTGTGGAAAAGAACGAGACCAAGCGCTCCTTTAGGGTTCTACTGTTAATCTGAAAATAAGTGCTAAATTCATTAAAGTCATTAGCATAAGGTGCAGTTCGGATTCGGCTGCTTAATGGGCCGGCAATCCAGATGAGCCTTCGCGCTGGTGATGCATTACACTGCTGATGAAAAGCCAGAGCTTGTTTATGTAGCTTTTATTAGAATCAAAATGGTGATGAATATTCCCCTCTGAACCTCAGGCTGTTTGCACTCCATCTGCATGTATGTGTGTGTGTGTGTGTGTGTGTGTGTGTGTGTGTGTGTGTGTGCGTGCGTGCGTGCGTGCGTGTTTGTGTGTGTATGCGTGTGTGTGTGTGTGTGTGTGTTATGAGGTTTTTTTTGGACCTGGATGTGAGCACCTCTTCGGTTTCTTACATTTGTGACAATAAGAGTAATGATGCCTCATGGCAGCTGTGTGTGTTTGTAAGCGTACCCCTCTGTGAGCGAGCAAGAGAGAGAGAGAACGAGAATGTGGGCGTGTCAACATGGCAACGAAAATATTTTAAAATCACTCATGCTTTGAGAAAATATTTTCCATGCAAAACCAGAATATTAGATTTAATATGATTAAATATTAAAGCGTATTTCAGGTTAAAAACTATCCTACCAGACAGGCCGTTCACATGTTCTGATATTTAATGTACATTTAAATACATCAGGCTTAAAACACATTAACGTGTTATTACAGGAATATAATCATTGTCACAGTGGTGTAATTATTTTCCTATAGCAGCACGTCCCAAATCGCTGTTCTTCAACAATGGCAAATTGCCAGTGATTTTTTTTATTAATTAAAAAACAACACATTATGAGTTTCTTTTTATCCATATCATTTCTTTTTGCTTTTTATCCATGTATAGTTACATTTAATGTAACTGTGGTGTTCACAGTGGTGTAGTGTCGCCGCACAGCAAGAAGATGAGTGTGAATGGTTGTCTGTTTCTGTGTGTTGACCCTGCGCTCGATTGGCAGGGTGTACCCCACGTCTTGCCCAAAGTTGCCCAGCTGGGATTGGCTCTAGCTTCCCACTGTGACCCTGAACAGGATTAAGCGACAGAAGATGAGCGAGTGAATATAATACCCATGAAACCCATGAGTCAGATCACAACAGCATCTCTTTTTTTCTCAGCTTGTTGTATTAAGAGTAATCCAGAAAATGCAATGTTCTCAATCCTGACAACTGTTGCAAAAAAATAAATTAATTAATTACTGACTGTGACCTCAAATAAACCAGCAATATTTGAGAAATATCTTGTCGTTTTGAAACTTCTGAATCTCTAAATGAAATGATTACACTGGGAAATATGACAAACTATAATATTACTTCGGGAGGTGGCCCAGTGGCTATCATTTTTGTCTCCCAGCTCCAGGGTTCCTGGTTTAATTCTTAGCTTGGTTTACTATCTGTCTGGAGTTTTGCATGTTCTCGCTTTGTGTTAGTCTGGGTTTCCTCTGGGTTCTCTAGTTTCTTCCCACCATGCAAAAACATTCTGGTATTTGGATTTGCTCCTCTAATTTCCCCCTACGGTGAACGAGTGATTGAGTATGTGTGTATGGTGCCAATGTATTGGCATTCCATCAGGGGGTGAATTCTCCAACCGTGCCCCCAGCGTTATCAGATCACACTCCAGATCTACTGTGACCCCCACCAGGATAAAGTGGTTACTAAAGACCAATGAATGAATCATCTGTGCAGTATTTTCTTTTAATATATGTAAGCCTCATGGTTTTATAAAAAACCATGCAGTTAATCATGCAGTTTCCAACCAATTCTTTTTAGGTACTGGACATCGACAGAAATGTGTTTAAACATGTTAGAGAAGAGAAATGCAGGTAGTCCTCAAGTTATGATGGAGATGCATTCAACCACACCCATCATAAGTCAAAGAACTGTGTTGAACCACTTAGCCTAGTTTAGGTATCTCAGCCTAGCTCAGCCTAGCTTACGTAACCAGGTTGAATTTATATGTTTATAATTGATTGTTTTTCCTGTTTGTTTGAAACTTCACCAACATCTCGAATGTTCTTTTATTTGATTAGTTAAAATATTTGTTTTCAGACCATAGTCCTATTTAAGAAAAAAGTGCAATTTGGAAGTGCCTGTATTCTGGGTACTGTCGCTTTAAGACTGCTGTCTTTATGCCGTTGTTATTGCACAAATCTTCCTAAACGGGGAAGAGGTGAGCGTTTAATGCTGCTTGTGATGAACATGAATCGTGCTTGTGTAGTCCTGTTGTGTTGTTTTAGTTGAAGTTCAGTTGTTTTAATATTTATTTTGTCGAGTTTCATATCATGCTCTACAGTGCCACGAGGTCTTTATGTGCTCTTTTTGCTAACAGGGAGACTGATATTTTATGCTGTGGAGCGAGTTTGCCTGCGAGGCACAGCAGGAGATTTATTTCTTTTATTTGTTTTAACCAGGACCCACCACCACAATAAAGTGAATACCAGTTCTAGAAATGGTTCCAGCTTATCTTCCCTCTTACATACACTCACAGAACACAACGCAGAAGAGATAAAGTACTACCCAGTAACAGTGGCATAGAGGCCGGACACACAGCGTCTGTGCTTGTCTGCAAATTAAACACCGTTACACTTGGCCTAGCTTAGCCTAGCCTACCCAGGAGTCTTTTCCTGTAGAAGACCACACACACTCACTGAAGACTTCATTTAAATCACATTTCTGTCAAAGGTGAGTGTTTGTCATAGAGGGCCACACCTGATGTTGGCAGCCGCACTGTGTCTCTGAGCTCTGTCAAGACGCGACACCCCGCTACACAAATACCGAGCTCCGGCTACAGACAGCCGCGACTGAAGCTCTTCCGTTAATAATCCCCCAAAAAAATCCCGCGGTAATACACTGTACTGTACTCTGATACACAAGTTAACTCTGTGAGTTGCGGGAGAGAGTGAGGCATCGTGCGAGGCGAGTGATCCGGGTTCCCAGGTGTCGGCCGTGTACTTCCGGGTGTGATCTGAATGTCCGCGTACGTCATACATTGTTACGCTGGCCTGCCTGCGATGCCTGCCTGTGAATTTTAAATGTTTTCTAAATATTTTACAATTTTTAGCAGATCACAATCATCATCGTAAGTTTGAAAATATCGTAAGTCGGGACATTGTATAGGGAGCACCTGTATAGTCAAATGCAAAATGGAGTTATGAAACAACTGAGGTTTTGGAGAAAGATCATGTCTGAAGCTACACCTTCTACCAAGTTAACTTTCTCTCACCTAATATCTCCCAGTCTAATCCTTACTATTCAACAACTCCTAGCCAAGGGCCATTAGAGGGTAAACTAGCTATCTTGTGATAAACAGATACCATTCATAATTTCATATGTTCTCAGCATTCTTCCACTTGAAGTCACTTAGCATTTGGAGTCAAACCATGCCTGAAGCTGTTCCTTTTACAATTTCAGGACTCCTAATCAAAGTCATTTAGGTGGTCTGTCTAATTACTGTGAAGTAGAACCCACAGACCTCCAGCCCCAATCCTTAGAGTTCTCCCACTTGGTCAGCATTAGAGATCACGCTGTGCTGTTGGTCAGAACCACTAGTAATGTGCTTAAGCTAGCTACTAAATAGGTTCCAGTGGCTTCGTTGATAAGCAATCATCCACCAGCAATAACCTAAACAACTACTTTACAATTACTAAATATGGTTCATTTTGATCTCTTCATAATGTCATCATGAAATTCCTGAAATCTGAAATCTGGTCATGTGACGACAGATGGCCGCTCCTTACTCCTTGCTCCGTGTCTTCTGGAGTCCACGGAGGCGCGCTTTCTCGAACGGGAGGTGCTCGCGTCCCGGGTTCGACAGGTGGAGGAAGAGAACCGGCAGATCCGCCTCCAACTCAGTCAATCCCAGGGCCAGACTGAAGGTAACTATGGCAACCAGCAGTGGGTGGCATCAGCAGATACAGGAGCAGAAGATGTGGAGAACACGGCGGAGGAACGGGCCAATCACAGCGAGTGTGTCCGCTCACCAACTGCAGAGAAGTGCGAGGTAAGAGGATTGGCCCCACTGGTTTAGCCCTCTAGAGTTTAAATCAGTGGGATGCTGTAGCATCATGGGAGATGTTGGCTCTTTATATAGAGAGAAGCATAATGAGAGATGTAAAATGTCAGTGAAGCATCAGGGGAGATGTACTTTAGGTTTCAAAACGAACATGAAGAAGCATAATTATCACTGGAACACTAGACATCGTGCCATTCGGCGTACTGTTCGGATAATGGCTTGTCTATAGGAGAACGGAGGCTTAGCTATTCAACTGTTGATATCATTAGGCGTTAACATGGATTATTCTGATTAAAGATTCCCTTTGTTTATTCAAACATGAAAAAAATAAATGATGTAAAGCAATAGATTTAATGAGAACTCACCGTGGCGTGTTTCTCTTACGAACGTGACGTCCTTATTCGTCCATCTCTCTTTTTCTGTGTGCATTTCATATTCATTTTCTTAATAGTTTCTTCCAACTGCGAGTCCAGCTGATTGGTATTCTTAATGCTCTCTATCTGTGTGTATACAGCTGATTCATGTGGCATGTGTGTGTGCGGGTCACAACGCCAGCCGAGACGTGGTCACCCTGGTCAAATCTATCTTATTCCACAGGTAAGCACAGAACATCCAGTTCAATTAATTTTAAAAGTTCATCTCCCCTTCATGGCTTTGCACATGGTGCTGTAATCCAGTGCGACATTATACTCTAGGTCAGGCCAGGCTCGCTCTAAATCACTGGTCCTTAACCTGAGTTTGATCGAACCCCAGGGGTTCGGTGAGTCAGTCTCAGGGGTTCGGCGGACGTGTGTGTGTGTGTGTCCGTTCTTGCGTGGTTCAGTACCTCCAACAAGGTTAAAAAGAACCACTGCTCTAAGTGGAAAGATAAGTGTGGGTAAACTAAATGGCCAGATGTTTATGGACACACCTGTACGTGGAGCATCCCCAAACTGATTCCATAAATTTGCAAGCACGCGACTGGATAGGATTTCTTTTTCATGAAGGAGCATTACAGTTTCCCTATATTGGAACCAAATGTGTTCCAACATGACAACATCCCTGTGCACAAAGCAAAGCCTGTAAGCACATGATTCGCCCAGGTTGGAGTGGAAGATCTTGAGCGTTCTGCCCAGAGATCTGACCTGACACTTTTGGGATGAATTGTGGAATTTGCAATGGGATGGGATGTTCAAAAAGCACATATTAGTGTGATGGTCAGGTATTCACAAACTTTTGGCCATATATTGTGTCTGCAATATACAGTCATAATTTATTTGCTTAAGCAATCCTATAAAGCGGATTCTCATGGTGGTACCAATTGTATATCCTTTCAATTGTTGTCGTCTTTCTGACTCTTTTCGGTTTGCCTCTTCATTCCAGGAGAAATCCTTTGCATTTTCACTTCATAACAGACACGGTGGCCAATCAGATCCTTAGCACGTTGTTCCAGTCATGGATGGTACCATCAGTGCAAGTCAGCTTCTACGACGCTGATGAACTGAAGGTAAATCCTCCAAAAATATCACCACATCTTTTGTTCACAACATCACTAATTGATCTCGAAACCAAACAGCAGTCCTCGGCAGAACGTCACCCATTATGTACTCTTTGTTACCTAAAGGTGGATTTACCTACAATACCTGTTTAGATTAAATAGCAATAAAATAATTAAATACATTCTAAATTGCATAATCTCGTGGAACCTTGGATTGCCAGCATAATTCGTTGCGAATTTCCCCGTAAGAAATAATGGAAACTCATATACAGTGGTACCCCGCTTAACGAACGCCCCGCAGAATGAACGTTCCACATAGCAAACGCCGCTGCGAACGCACGCGTGAGTCGCAGAACGAACCCGTTTTGCACGTCGCACATGAAAAATCAAATTGTATGTTAAAAAAATTGCCAGATGTGTCTCAGGTGAAGACAAAGTATCATCAGCAGGGGGTGGTTCCAGTTTCACATTCATTTTCAATTTTCGCATTTTCGCGGCGACCTGGAACGGATTACACGATTTCACATAGGAGTCAATGGGAATTGCGTTTCGCACAACGAACTCCCCGCACAACGAACACGCCGCTGGAACGGATTGCGTTCGTTATGCAGGGTAATACGTTTCACAACCCACAAGTATTAATTAAAAATGATTATAAAATATAATGTAAAAATACATAAAACAAAATAACCTGCACTTTAGCTTTAAAAAGACTGGTGGCTGGTGTGAGGGAGACCAGAGAGGAGGAGAGAGGGGGAGAGGAGGAGGATTATTGTGTA
>JAQMCW010000036.1:16426417-16445499 GCA_030068335.1 Chrysichthys cranchii | reverse complement strand
CGTAGGTGTGAATGTGAGTGTGAATGGTTGTCTGTCTCTGTGTGTTGCCCTGTGGTGGATTGGTGACCTGCCCAGGGAGTAACCTCGCCTCTCGCCCGAAGTCAGCTGGGATTGGCGCCAGCTTCCCCCCGCGACCCCGAACAGGATCAAGTGGCAGAAGGTGAGTGAGTGAGTGAGTGAACAGTAACTCTGATAATTGTTCCCAGCTGTAATTCAAACACAGGTTTATACTGATGCACTTTTTTTCTGATACATTGTCGTTTTTATAGTAAAAGCTCATGTACTTGTATGGTGCGTGATCTACATAATCTCACTGTTAATTATTTTCCTAGAACAACATGCCCTGTTGTTTTCTTCCTTGTGACTTCATGTTCTGTATTGTTCTGCGTTGTGATTATACATGGGTGTGGTCATGATTTACTTTTCTCACTGCTACAATGGGGCATTATAGTATTATTATCCATGTGCAGAATATTAATACACGTCATATGGTCATTGTGGATAATCAGCTGTTTTAGAATATCAGCAATAAGCATTTAGTTATCTTGTTTAAGTTGTGGGTACACATCATGGCACCCTAAAGCATGAGATAAAAGCACAGCAGAGTGGGGACGCCACTCAAACCATGGACGTGACGTGTGTTTACCTGTGTGTTTCCTTCCATGCATCTGCAGGTGCGAGAGTTTGAAGTATCTCTTGCTGCAGCCGGGGTACGAGCACATGAACGGGCGTTTCTCACTTGGTTCAGCCGACCTCATGATGGAGGAGCTGATGCTTGGTACTCGCCTCATGTCCTGGGGGAGGGAGAGACAGGCCTTTGTGTTTCACATTCACGAGGAAAATTTACACTCGTACAACGTGGGAGGTGAGGACAGTGGAATTTGTGCAGCTACATCAAAAGTTACAACACAGTCCACTTAAAGGTGCATTTGTAGAAGAATATTTGAGAATTTTAATATTTTTTTACACCTCACTGAGTCCAGCACTTTCTCCCATGAACACAAAGCTCTACCCCAAAAACTTATGGTAGTTCAACTAGTGTTAGCATGCTAAACTAGAATTAGCAAGGCCGGTCATGACGTAATTTTCAAGAGCTCTTGGACATTCAGCTGCTTGAAGGCTAAGTTACAACTCGGTAAACATGCACCTTCTCCTCATAATGATTTATAAAGCTGTGAAGGTGTGTTGAAGGCATGTCTATAAAATAACTGACAAGAGGCCAATCCAAAACCAGTCAAACATTCCAGACTGAAAGCGAGGTTTCCAAACTACATTGTTCTAAGACAATGGTTTAACCTTTTGTTCCCTTCATTTCTCCATAATTTTCCACATTCTTGTTTTATGTTTAGTAAGAAATGAAAAATACTGACTATTGCACCTTTAAAAAGTGGGTGTCTGCAATTTGAATGGATTTCAGTGGGGTTTATGGTTTACTCAACCATTTACTCAACCATTAAAAACATATATACAGTATAACCAACACATGTTTAAAAAAACAAAACAAAAAAAAAACCTGATGTGGATGGAATCACATTTTGTCTGAAACTAATCTCATTCAAGAATCGTATTGGATGGCACCTGTTAGGTGGTACAGGTGACAATTATGCTGTGAACTGGCTAAAGAGATTCACCTTTTAAAAGAGACACAAGTGAGACGACGAGAAAGCCGACACCATCGAACCTTTCAGGAATCTGTGAGACATTTGTTTTCTCAGAAAAATGATGAAGCACGGAAATGAAGCCAGAGAAAGCTGTAGTCTTTACAAATCTACAGTATCTACTGTTCTACACATCTCCCCTGCACTGACGAATCTGTGTTTGTATCCAGGTAATGCTTTTCAAACATGTAGGTCGACCTGGCCTTGGCCTCACAATCTCTGCTACAGCTGGCTGCTCTGATTTTAGGGGGTGGTAAGGGGGCAAGGGGCGGTTATTGGGTGGAGGGAGTGTGTGACCTTTAGTTGAACTAATGTAATGGTGGCTGTGTGTATGTACGTGCACCCACCTGAATTCCTCGGAACATGCCGTGTGTGTGTATGTGGTACTGAGCGCTGTACATCACAGGAGCAACAGCTGCCGGGGGCTCGCTCTCAAAGCCTGTACTCGGACTGCAACACATAAGCAGAGAAGATACAGATGGGTCTGGGTTTACTCATCCTGACTAAATTTCTTACCAAAAACCGCAGGACAGTGTTATTAATATGGTCACACTCTTCACTACGGTCTAAAAGGCTTTATTTTTCTCTGTCCACCACATACTGTGTAACGACACATTTAAATAAATTCATAGTCATATATATATATATATATATATACTTATAGGCATAGTTTCAAGTGTTTGTAGTTGTTTCTAATTTTCTTAATCAAATGTAGTTTAATTTGTACAGTAAACATATAAAAAGGCATTGCACTTTAAATAAGTACATATCCACAGTCCCCTCCAAAAGTATTGGAACAGTTGCCCGGGTTTTTTTTTTTTTTTTTTTTTTTTTGTCTCTGTACACTACCACAATGGATTTGAAAACAAGGCATGACTCGGAATCAACTCCAGACATTTTGTCGCCTTAATTTGTCGAGAAATAACGAAGAAACAGACCGTACTCCCATTACTTTTGAGCGTGTGAAAATGGAGAGACTGTGTAAAAAAAAAAAAACCCTCAAAAGTTGTAATGCCTAAATGGTGAATGCAATTTTTTTGTTTGTTAAACCTCTTGCATTATTGCTGAAAGTCTACACTTCGATCACATCTTGATGGCTTCTTTTCAAATCCATTGTGGCGGTGTACAGAGGCAGAACCACGGAAATAACTCGCTGTTCCAATACTTTTGGCGGGGAGTATTTAAGCCCATGTCCATGTTATATGTTAAAAATGCCCGTTAGCATGTTTCATCTACTGGTCTAGAGATTCTAAAAAGCAAACAAAGAATTCCTTCGGAATAATTCCTGAACTGATATTCTAAATAATCGTAATAATTCCCTCCAGAAAACTTTGGTTGGTGTGTGTGGTATGAAGAACGCCGTTTGAGTGTATGAATGTTCTCAGCTTTGATAATGTTCAGGGTCAGGATGCGTAGGTTGCACCTGATGAGCCGCTAAGACTCCATAAAGCTTTCTTTGTCCTGCTAACATCTCAGGCTGCACTATCAGCTAACGGTAAGTTAGTCATCCCCCAGACTATCTATCCATCATTGTGCACACACAGACACCTCACTGCTCATGGCCAAGAAAGGGGTAATAGTGGGGACATGGTGAGAATCTGGATGAGCATAAATATTCCGCCTTGCATCACATTCTGTTGTAGTCACACCCCAAGCCCACCCTCGGCCATCGCACTGCATTCCACCACACCCGCGTCAAGATACTTTATCTTCTCTGAACTGGTTGACTGAGCAAAAGCATGACCCCCATTCTGTCTCCATCTCCCTTCCACCGGTGCAAGTTAAGCATTGATTTCATGCGGTGAAGTTTTTCTAGATGTTAAGCAGCATGACAGCCCCTCTAAAACATGCTCTATATCACACACCCTTTTAATCTGGGACCCTGGATGGTGAAAAACAAAGCCGGGCCAGACTTTCCACACTTTCTGTGCTCTGACCCACATCTTATTGCCTCCCTCTTACACGCACATACTTCACCAGATCCTCTATCTATGTTTCTGCCTGTCTGTCTTTCTTTTTTGTCTTTTTTTTCCGAGTCCATGGTCAAGGTCAGTGTTCTATAACTGCAACCTGTACTACTACCTCATGTCTCCTACTACCACAGGGTAAAAAGAGGGCAAACAGAACGACCCTGCGCTCTCAGGAAGGGAGAGGGCGCACTTCCAGACTTCTTAATGCTGTACGTTGAATTTGCATTTCTTTGAGGAATTAAGGCAAAGTGTTGCGAATCTACTTTTTCTAACACAAAATGACTACATTTTATGCCTTTTTTAAAAATGTTTACAATTTTTAAATATTCCATATTTTCTTTTCTTTCTCATTTTTCTTATAGTGCTTTATTTCTTCCTTTTTTATATTTGTATTTTAGCTTTTTTCATATATATTTCTCGTGAACTGTAATATGCCGGTGTACCGCTGCTGGAAACTAAATTTCCCAGAGGAACTTTCCCGAGGGGTTCTATGTATGTATGTATGTATGTATGTATGTATGTATCTATCTATCTATCTATCTATCTATCTATCTATCTAAATTATTTTTGCTACTATTGCTAACATGTGAGGCTGAATTCTGACATCCAAACAATGTTTTGGCCTGATAACATGCTTCTTTTAATTTCAGCCAAATGCAAAATAACAGCATGGCGCATACTATATCAGTGCACTCCTTCTGATACGTCATTCTACTAGTTTAATTATATCCACACACAAATATTTAAAACACAGTGACATGGAAGTCATACTAACAATACTTTTCTCTGAGGAAACCTTTATGAAGTCTTCAGTACAACCTCTTTATAACAGTTTTTAGTGTCAGGAAGGTCTTCAGAATGGTGGACCTGGTGCGTCTGGGTTTCTTCCATGACAAGTTATATTTTCTGTATTGTTAACTTTAAGAGAACGAGAACAAAATGATGGGCTGACGAGAGAATGACTGTTTATAGCTTTTATAAGGGACTTGTGTGTGGAATTTCCACAACATTACATGTAACTAGAAAGGGATAAAAAGTATCACATGCTTTTTACTTAGTTGGCAAATTTCCATTGTAGAGTATTAAGAAGAATAAAAGGCTTTTCATTACTGTTATTGAAATAATCAACTTCGGGGTCATCGTTGCTTGTTGTTTTCCTATAATAGCACACCCTGTTATGTTTTATTTCTAGCTCCTCTACATTTTTCTTCCTCTACGTACAGGAAATCAACAAAACACATACCCCTGAGGTTCCCACCCCAATGGCAAGTGTCAGTGTTTCTTAAATCCTGAGCGCAGTACTTTTTCTTGAGAGTGTACCATTCCATCACTACCACAAGCTAACTCATTTCCAAAGTTATGAATGATTAAGGCTGAACCAGCAGGTCATAACCGTACTCATATTAAACCCAACTGAATCACTTTGGCTTACTAGACTTCCTTCCAATCCTGCCTGTTGATTTTGTCAGCTCTCTTTTCAGCACTATGTGAATCCCTGCAGCTGTGTGCTGATATGAAACCGAGTCCCAGTCTTTGATGATAACCCAGAGTAGAGGCTATCTCTTGCCAGAATAACTCATCTCAGGCCAGGCCAGAGGTATTAAAGAGCCCCCTTTTTATACTCACTGCATCACTTCCTGCATAAACAATGTCTCTGAATTACAGTTCAAAAGAAAGGGAAAAAAAACCCACTGTGAACAATAGTGCAACGTGATCTGAGAAATGTCATACCTCTTGATGGTGGAGGTCAGACTGTTGATCGGGTTCCAGGTCATGCATTCTGTCATTTGGTACCGATTATCACTGCCAGAGAACAAACAAAACCACAGTGTAAAAACAAAGAGAAAGGATGGAGATTGGAAAGTCCGGGAGCTCAAATCCAAGGACTGTCAAGTCATGCACAAGACCCTTAACCTTCAATTCCTGAGTCGTCTTCTTTAATCAGGTGAAGTATTTCTTACTGTAATCGAAGTAAGGAATAAACAGTGTGATGTGATAGCAGAATGGGGGCATGGAGGTCCATTACCATTCCAAGGCTGTTTATTTTCCTATAAGAACATGCCCCAAAGTGTTGTGATTACTGCCATGTTATACTTTTTACTCATTTATTAATAAATGTAATGCTCTGGAAGATTTCTGAGACAAGTTAGTTCCTGTCATCGCCTACATTATAGCAGTTATAAGCAGTCGTTCCTTCTCTAGACAAAAAATTCCAAAAAGAATCACGTTGCTGAGAAGCCAGAAAGTGGCCAGAGATTAAAACCTTCTTCACCGTTACAAAGTGCTGAGACTCCATAATTTTTAAATACAAGTAAATAAAACAAAAGTAACAAAATAAAAACAACAAAAGTAAAATATTTTTGTTTTTAAAATAACAGGTTGGGTTGGGTTTTTTTTTTTTTTTGCATTCTTTTATTATTAGCGGTAGACTATGCCAGGCACACACCGTACAAGTTGGTGTGAATGAACTGTTACTATAGAAACAATAACAAGTGCATTAACCAATTTAATGCCCTAATTGAAATATTTGGAAATTCAAAATATCAACCCTAGAGTGTTATTAGAGCATATTAAAATATTTGTAAATTACAAGAATCCTTTTTCTTTTCTTTTCTTCTTTTTTTTGTTGCTGTTTTATTTGTTTTGTTGTTGTTGTTGTTGTTGTTGTTTGACCATATACAGCAGTGTAGGATAAAAATGTTTCCAAAAAGTGTATGTGTATCTATATCTATCTCTATCTATCTATCGATGCATCGATCCATCGATAGATAGGTATAGATATAAAAGTATAAGAAAAACACATATAAACTTAAAGGAACATTTATTTAGGGTAGAGATCCACGTGGTTCTACGTCCTCACAGAGAGGCATGGGGGGCCATTTTGAAAATCCACTGAAGTTACCAAATATGGTTCTTCGCCCAACAAATGGTTAATATAAACCTGTGATTTGCATGACGGAGCTGCTATTCTAGAGAAATAATCAACACCATCTGACCAGTCAGATTCCAAAAATTCGAAAGCACTGTGGTATCAGTCACTTAATCCATAAATATACAGTACATTTTTTTATTCTCTTTTTTTCTTTCTGTATTAAGGCTTTGTGTGTTAACACTGCCTGGGAAATGAATGAGTGTGTTTGCTCCTGGTAATGTTTAATATTTACATCCATTAACTAGACCGTCACTTTAGTTCATTAACATTAAGTGAAGTTAATCCAGTCCGAACTTGAGTAGTATTAAATGCTGCAAGTTTAAACCCGTAGTAAAGCTACACAGGGGACCTGTAGCAGGAAAGTTGTTAGTCTCTAGTTAGCTTCTGAACAGCCTGCTAGGTTAAATAGATCATCATACACCTGGATGTAGAATCTTCAATATAAATTTCAACCAACGTCCTACTGAAAACTGGATGCTCTGACTGATAAAAAGCCAGACCCTTGTCACCTCTTGCACCTAAATTGTAATCAAGGGCAACAGCTAATACTGTCTGATACTTAGCTAGGAAGGTTAGCTAGCTAGTAACTCAAGAAAAGCTCTGGAAGAGAATTTGCTTTAAAAAACACATTTTACTAGATTAGTTTTGTCAGGATTTATTTAGGGTGAATGCATAAAAGCACTCTTACAGTACGAATGCTCTAAATATTCAACAGTCACAAGGTTTAGTGTAATGGCAGCATGAAGACTTTTTAGCTACAGTCTCAGTTCTTTTAAAACCCTGCATGCTAGAAAATGGATCATGAGGCACCCAAAGAATTTATTTTATAGTTACATTTTATAGCTATTTACTGTCTTTTATGTGCTTCAAGTCGTATGAATGTGCTAATTAGCTTGGTCTGATTTATTATGTACATGCAGTGAGTAAAGAGTTTCTGTTTCAGGTTTTACAAGAAAACCACAGGAGTTACTGTACACTTTCTACTCTGCTAGATTAATCCACACACGAGGATTTAGCACGCTCGGGAGCGGTGAGGTGCTCTCACTCTCATATCTGATCAATGACTACAGCATTGCAGAGGTCTGGAGAGTCAGCGTGCCTGGTACAGTGCTGTAATCATGTAACGTCATGAAAGTGATGACAGCAGGGAGGCATTGAGAGGGAAAGAGGCTGAATTAACCATCATGAAGTGCTCAGTCTGTGTTCCAGCAGCGTACGAATTTGTGAGCGTAGCTAGAGTTTATTGTCAGTAATTCTTCATTTTAACCTTAAAACAAAAAAAGACTAAATCCAACAATTCAAAGTTTTTTTAAAGATTTCTTTTTCCCCCCAACGTGTCAGAATCGAATCCAAGCATGGATCGGAGCAGCATAACAGAGCAATTGTCACGTTTTGTTGCTGTTTTTTTTATTTATTTGTTTGTTTGTTTGTTTATTTATTTATTTATTGCCCATCTATACAGAGGGGCCCAATATACATACATATATATATATATATATATATACGCATTTCAACAGTGGTCATCTGTTAGCCCATTTTTTAAAATCCGAATTGAAGTATGGCATCAGTGTGTAGAGATGTGAGAGCAGCGTGGGGACTGTGGAGACACGTGTATACAGTAACACAGTTCTTATGCAGATATTGTTCATGTTCGAGTGTGTATATGTTTTTTGGGCCCCTCGGTATCTTCTATAGGTGTACTTTACAGGTGCTTTTAATGCGAGTAGACTTGCAGGCAAAGGGATACAATCCAAGCTTACAGCTGAATAGGTGAGAGTTCAAGTTCGCTCAAAAATAGCCATCAATCAGCTTAGGTTTGAATTTCACCGTTATCTATCTGTAGTCATTACCCACAAACAATAATAAAGAGCAAACCACAAACACAGAGTGTTCCTGAAATTTCTACACCCTTATCTGTGGAGCTGTTTGCTTAAAAAAAAAAAAATCATGACGTGCTATTTTTTAACTGCAGTTTTATTAACCTCAGGCCTTGATGTTAAATACTGGAAATGCTCTTCCCAGGAGGAAACATCATATTAGTGATGTTTCTGATGTCAGTGACAATTATATTTCTGTGATGTTAAGTTGAACTCTGGTTCAGATCCTGTTGGATTGTGGTTTGATCGTCGCGTTAAACGTGCTGTAAAGGAAATGAACAAGCAGCATTGTTACAGGAAGGCGAGGAGGCGTCATGGAGTCTATCAACACTAGTTCTGATATGTTGGGTTCTCCGTGATCTCCCTTTTCTGCAAAAAACCCCGTGAGAATGCTATTCCAAGAATGCCCCCTCATTCCTGAGTAGTGTTTTGCATAAGTATTCACCCCCTTGAACTCCTCCACATTTCAGAGTGTTACACTCGGGAACTGACATGGACTTAATTGGGATTGTATAATGTTATATTTTTAATAATGGACTGAATGGTGGATGTTCAACGTTTAGGGATAGTTTGGGATTTTTTATAAACAAAAAAAACCCTGATTGAGGCTTTTCCCCTGAACTTTGTCCCAAACTCCGTCATGCTGTTTGTTTAAGTATAATCCCAATTAATTCCAGTTCACTTCTTGGTTGTAGCACGGCAAAATATTGGAAAGTTCAATGAGGGTAAAGACTTAATAAAGACACTGTTCTTTATTGTATTTTCCAGTCCGTCCTTTAATTCATTGTCCTGCCACACCAGTTAGTCCTCTCCTGTTCTTGTGCCATGTCCCCGACACTCATCATATCCCCATAATTTCCCTTTCTAGGCCTCTGCTTCTGTCCTCGACCCCTGATTTACCCCTGTACTTTTCTCTCTAGGGATGGCCAGGCACGGAAGAGGAATTCAGAGGAAACAGACTGTAGATCACATTGAGTGTATTTTGGCCTGCCGAGGGCTGCTGTGCTGCTCTTAACCTTTACACAGACAGCATGGCTCTCTGCAGGCTTACACACAGTGGAAGGATCTGCCATCAGCACAGAAATTGCCGTCAGATTTGTTAAACGAATGAAATCACATGAAATTCAAGTCCAAGTGAGGAGAAGGGGAAAAAAGACAGCTGTTGTACCTGTTGTAGCTGGGGGCGTGGCCACTATAGACAGGGGGAGGGGCCATGTACTGCTGCTCATCTATAAAAAAAAAAGGAATGAAGTTTTTATTTTTTTTAAATTCAGTTATTCCATGTGCGCAACTCATCTTTGTAGGATAAAGGCTGTATAAAATCAGTGCCATTTATTATTTTATTGTACTTTTTTTTTTTGGTAACTATTACTCTTTAAATATGTTTTAATAACGCACAGTTTGTGAATTCCCACCAAACAAACTAGAGTATATGAGTTGTTGGGGAAACGTTTTCCACAATTTTCCCCCAAATTAATCTAGACATCTTCTTGGGGCTTTGTTCATTTTCACACTGGGGATACAAGGCTAATGTAGCTAAGAAGTAATACAAGCGTACCATTTTTGGGCACAACACCAAACGCATTTTTTTGCATCTCACAGGAGACAAATGTCTCATATGACTTAACTGTCTAGAAGAGATCTTAAAGAACTAGAATAACTTCCCTTAGAGCAATTCCACTCTTTATCGATCCTATCCTATCTTATAGTCCTCCTGTACCAACAAGTGGCACATAGGGTGACCAGCAATCCCCATGGGGTTCGGATGACATTTCCGTAGCAGAGGCACATTTTACAGGGTGAGGTCGTTCGCCTCATGTCCAACCCTCCCCTTTCCTGGGGCTCTGGATACCCTTTTATCCATAACAGTATATTTATTACTCTTTTATTCAAAGCTTTGAAGCCAGGACTTTACTCGAGAGCTCACTGAAGATCGTGGCAGATCAGAATAGAGTTCCACTTTGAACTTGATTCATTTCTTATGGATCTTAACAACGTTGTCTAAAACATTCAAATGACTAAGCAAGATTTTGAGTAACACTGACCTCCATTGAATGAATGAATGACTACTAAAGAATCAAACTTTGGAAACCAACTATCCACAGAATGAATCTCTTGGATAAATTTAGTAGATGTAGAAAGTCGTGTCGTTTTAATTTTCTGACTACGACTATGTCCAGGCTAAAAAAATTTTTAAAAAAACCTCTCGTACTTCCAGGATCCCCCTTACTCCTATTTTCCTGTTTACGCTGTACAGGAGTAGTAACAGATTGTTCTTTAGGGAGTACACATTGAAGTGTGGCCTTTTCCTCACTCCAGTTATCCAAACAGGCCCTGTGCTCTCCAAGCCCATAAAGCACTCGCATGGATTTCTGTTTCAAGCCCTAAGAACTAAAAAAGGATTAGGTCCTTTAAATTTACCAGTACTAAGGGGGTAAAAATGGGTCCCCTGGCAAGATTACAAATTCTTCTAACCTTTACCACAGTCTGCTCCAGTTTCTCCACTGAGGAGGAGGACTGATCACGTATTTGTCTTGAAAGGCGATAGCCGTCTGAGCGAATTGGTTTTGCTACTGATTAGCTTTGTCTGGCTCTTAACTCGGCCCTCGACTGTATGTATTCACCCTCATTTGAGAGTCACACTGAATGACAGCAACTGCCATGTTATAGAAAAATGATGTCCGACCCCTCGCAGGGTTTTAAGCTTTCAGAAGGTTCAGAAGGTCTGTAGCTGCGACTCTGACAGCTGTTCAAATCACAGGTTTATATTAATGCGTTTCTTCTGATACTTCATGTTTTCCATGGTAACAGTTCACTCCCAGGGATTTGCATGACCTAGACTATAGCAGATGGATTTAAGAAAAGTGTTGGTATGTGGAAAAAGTTAAACAAATAAGAGATGTTTAATTAGCATCCATGGAAGGAGTCACCAGTGTTAGCGCTTTATACTTATGAAAATTAAATGAGTTAAAGCTGTTCCTTGGAGTTTCCACCATGGAAATATCTAAGAACGACATGAGCTTTACAGTTTGCGATTGGTTTTCACGCTAACACGCGTTTTTACCTACAGGAGAAAGTGGAACAAATCTTTATAGCCTTTTTAACATCAGTGATCGCAATAAACATATAAAAAGTACAAAGCGTGTCAAAAATGTAATAAGCGTAATCCTAAGAAAAACTTCCTGTTATAAGAAAATCCCATTGTTGATATGTTTCCTGTGAGCGCACACCACGTCATTCCTTTATTAAGAGCCAGTTGGAGCAATTTTTGCAACAGAGGGATGTAACACGTAGTTATTCTCCCTGTTGCAACAGATTGATGGCACTTTTCCCAACTGTAATCATAATTTATACTGTAAAAGAGAGAAACAAAGTTCCTACACATTATACACACACCCTCCACCTGGAGATCTAAAACCACAGCGGAGGCGGATAACGAAAAGAAATCAGAGGACACTTACAGTATTTACTGCGTTGACTTTAAAACTCCTTTTGCATTTTGACCTCGCAGTGACTTGGAGCTCATATTTTTTCCCCAAGGTTCCTTTAGTTATTGTATGTTTCTTGTGATATATACCAGGGAGAATCAAAAAGTAAAGGCAAAATACATTTAACGGCTTTAATCGGAGTAACTGTCGGAGAGTGAACATATCACTTTATCCCATAGTCCCTATGCAAGATGATGCATTTGTTATATCATTCAACTAGCTTCTGGATTCCTGCAGAGAAGTTTTTCGAAGCCAGTTGAGAACTTAATCATCAGAGGTGAATCTGTTCCTGTGCAGCGCCTCCTTCAGTGGACCCAAGATGTGATAATGGCTCGGCACCAGATCCGGGCTGTAAGGAGGACGTGGGAGATGTTTGAACCCGAGCAGTTGCGCTGTCTCTACTGTCTCTGCTGCTGTATGAGGACGTGCATTGTCATGGAGCAGCAAGACTGTTTTGGACAGCGTTCCTCTTCTTTTGCTGGGAATTGCAGGTTTAAGTTCATTTCACAGCAATGCACAGGAATTTGCACTGTTCTCTGCTTGCTCATGCGCTTGGAAATGCCCCAGAACAGGAACCTTCATGTCCCAAAAGAACATTAACGTGATTTTCTTGGGAGAGGACTGACTTTTGAATTTCATCTTTGCTGGAGAAGAACTCCACATTCTGTGTTTTTGCTCTCGGGGTTATCATGTAATTTAAAAATTGCCTTTACTTCTTGATTCTCGCTCACATATAGTGTAGTAAAACATATAATAGTGGTGGTTTTAACATGTATGCAATGGCTTATTCTGGTACAAGGCTGTTTGTCTGTGTGTGTGTGTGTGTGTGTGTGTGTGTGTGTGTGTGTGTGTGTGTGTGTGTGTGTGTGTGAGAGGGTGTGAGTGGAGTGTAAGGTGTCCTTACCCATAGTGGACTGTGAGAGAGCATCCTCATGTTTGAAAGGGCAAGGATAGGATGGTGAGGGATGGAGAGGAGGGTGAGGAAAACTTAGCGTTCCATCCACATCTGCTGTATAAGAACAAGTACGAGAGAAAGAGTTAGCCGCATGATCTCAATGCTCTTGTGTTATCTTTCTAAGGTTTCATAGGAACGATAGAGCTGAGTCAGAAATCAAACACGATGGGGCGTGCTGTTATGGGAAAAAACTCAACTATGGGGTGGAATAAAATTTCCAGCAACCGCAACATCTGCCATCATGATGACTTTCCCATGTCACGAAAGTCAAACTGCGTGACACTGGAGACACTGGACACATCCAGAAATCTTCCAAAAACGTCACATGACAAAAAAAACATATATCCTGAACTACCATATGAAGAATTATCCATTTTATTGGATTGATAAGATCATGTATGCGAATGAGAGCTTTAAGATAAATGCTGCAGCAGGACTTACGGTCACAGTTACTGTTACTGGAAATGAATTAACACCTTCTGACTAATGAGAGTCGAGTTTTCAGGATCGCTGTGGTATTATGGTAGATAATATCATTAACCACTGAAATCTAGCTGATCTGCCTAATCTTGTTTGAAGTTTAAACCTTCACTTTGAATCAGAGCTTCACAGCTAATGTTGGCAGCAAACAGGTGAAGTTTAAAATCTGTACGTTGAATTCATTTCACACTTTGGTCAAAAGGGGCAACACGGGGGCTAAGTGGTTAGCACTGTCGCCTCACAGCAAGAAGGTCCAGGGTTGGATCCCGGGGTCGACACGGGCGCCTTTCTGTGTGGAGTTTGCATGTTCTCCCCGTTGGGTTTCCTCTGGATACTCCGGTTTCCTCCAACAGTCCAAAGACATGCAGAGAGGAGATTAGGCTAATTGGCGACTCTAAATTGCCCGTAGGTTTGAATGCGGATGTGAATGGTTGTCTGTCTCTGTGTGTCGCCCTGCGCCGGATTGGCGATCTGCCATCTGTACCCCGCCTTTCGCCCAAAGTCAACTGGGATTGGCTCCAGCTTCCTCCCGCGACCCTGAACATGATTAAGCGGCAGAAGACGAATAAAGACTTTGGTCAAAAGACAGTTGACTCAGTGATGTCATCCTGGACATAATTTTTTTTTTTTTTTTAGAAATTTTACGTTTTAAATACATGTCCACTTGGACCGATGTAATCATCTAAATAACTTCTAATGTACAGTTTGGTTTTACTTCCTACTTGAGTCTGATGCTTGAGTCCAAATTATGTGCTGAGAAATCAGTTGATTCTGGTTTCAAGATAGCTGGCACTGCTTTATACATTTAACCCGTTGTGATACAGTATCAGAAACCTATGTAAGCTGCTTTCTGCTACACATGAGAAACCGTTACATGGATCTTCTTGCAATCTAGAGGCTTGTATGGTGGACACATGCCACGTAATGGATTTAAAAAAAACAACCCATGTAATTCATGATTCACTCATAATTCATTCATGATGAAGTTTTCTGTAAGGAAATGTTTATTTTGCATTTTTGGAAGGAGTCTCCAGTGTCAGCGCATTATAACCATTTCCTTTCAGCCAAGTGAAAGGGTTTGGGTCAGAGGGTTCAAGAGAAAGATGAAATAGAGCCTGGTGAGAGAACAACTATTCATAGCTCCTAAAGTGAGAACAGGAACTAACATGTTTCGCAGATCATTGTATCTATAAATGGATAAAATCATGTGTCAATCTTTAATAAATAAAAATGCACTCGTTGGGAAACTGTTATGTTATAAGAGGAATACGACATGTCAGGCTGCATCACAGGACCCCACAGGTAATTATTTTCCCATAACGTCAAAACCTGGTTGTGACTCATTCCTTATGTTTACCGTAATTCCCTCATTCTGTTGTTTCCTCAGTGCACTATATGAAAGAGATCGCATGCAGTTACACTGACTAGTTTCACTTTCTCTGGTACGGCATCACAAAATGCACAATTTGTCAGAGTCAGCTACATGCAACCACGCATACACAAGGTTTCCCAAAAGATTCAATCACACTCAGCATTCTATATTAATTAGATACGAAATTGCTCTTTTGTTGCTTATCGTTGGTGCATGCCAAGTGACCCGGAAGAGGTTTCTTGAGTTTCTTGAGGAAGTATTTTGCTTGTCTTTATGGTGCATCTAAAGCTGCACAGGTGGTGATTGTTAAGGGTCTCTAAATCCCTGCTTTGGGGCTGCATAAATAAACCTGACATTTCAGAGCTATGTATATATATTATAAAGTTCATGAGCCTGCATGCATTAGCTTCTGTGCATTATGCTAAGTTGCACAGTTATATTTCCAACAGGGCTTGTGATTAAGCAAATTTTATGTTCTGAAGGTGAAGGAATGTGGAACCATCTGTACGTCTGTGGAGTTAAGGACGTGAAACTCTTTTGTACCGCCGTGCTGTTGAATGATTGATTCTGATTGGTTAGAAACACTGTTTTTTTTTGTTTTTTTTGTTTTTGAAAAAACATTGTTATTAATCAACAACCAAACATATAGACAGTGCTTGTGTGACATTTTCTGTAAGGAGAAGTTTATTTCACATTGATGAAATAAGATGAGGTAAAGCTGTTCCTCCAAAGTTTTCTACTGTTTCTTATCATCTTCTTATTGTAAGCTTAAAGAGATAGATAGATAGGGAGAGAGAGAGAGAGAGAGAGAGAGAGAGAGAGAGAGAGAGAGAGAGAGAACGAACAGAGAGGCTGATGTACAAGCAATCATTTATAGTTGTTATACTGAAAGTGATAACGGTAACTAATTTGTTTGACATAGCACAACGTTAAATGCAATTTTTTTTTTATTTAAATAAAAAAAATTGCAAATCAATGTGGTGTTTGGGGTTTGTGGCTATAGGAAAATCGCCTTTGCTTCATTTCGGCCCACTTCACACCATCCACACACCATGTGGTTGATTAGTTTCCTATAAAAGCAAGCCCTACTGTTTTCCACCTCTACGATATATTTTATTGCGGGTCCCGTAGTAGCTCTTGTCCCAGAAAAAAAAAAAAAAAAAGCCTGTACTACTTCTGAGTCCAGTACACATACATATATCATCCACAAAGATGATTTTAACTATATTAACCACATAAATCATAAATGAAATATCTGGCGCCCTATGATCTCGAAAATCATTCACATCAGAGGTTTGATCCTGATGTTTCAGTCATCTCCGTCTGCATATCAATCATTAATGCTCAGGGATACAGTATGTGATATAATGACATAAAGTAACAATATAGTAAGATATAGAGAGGTGAGAGAATATGAATATATGTCTTGAAGTCCCTGGCCCTTTTCATGAGATTTAGTTCCAGCTTGGGATTAAAGGTCACTGAAAGTTCACAGTGAAATCATAGAGAGATTCTCATTTATACACACACACACACACACACACACTCATAGCTAGTGAGTTTATAACACTGCAATGCTTTGGGGGAACCGGGGATCGTCCGTCTTTGGCGTTATTCTGACGGAATCCTGATCTCACCGTTTCAGCAGTGTTTTATTTGTGTTCAGATATCACACTTATACACGGCAGTTCAAAATCCGAATGAAAAGATTCTCCATCAAAAAGCAGTAAATACCAAGATTCTGCCACGTTACTCAACAGTCTGTCTGTGTTCATATAAATTACAGCAAATCATGTTGTTTTTATAAATAATAAATGTAGATATATGTGTATCCCCATTGGAGTTAAAAGCTATGACGAATCAGTAGTCAGTACTTCTGTGTGAAAAATAACAGGTTTAAAACTAGACAAGGTGATTATAAAATTATACCATCCAGACATCGGGGCAGTCATATAAACTGATATTTCCTCTTCCTTGAAGGTGTGAAAAAGTTAAATACTTTAAGAGCTAATTTCAAGAGTTTTATTCGACATGCTATTTTGTATAGTAACTGAGATTTGTTCCTTTACATTTATCATCTAATTTACCTGTACAATTTCAATTAAATGCCAATACGACTGTTTACCAGTGGCTCACGAACACGGTGCGCTGTATCCTGTTGGAGAACCACACAAGCAATGTGAAGGAGTTGGCATATACGCTGGATAAATAAAGCTTACTTACTTTGACTCCTTGGGATCGGAGGATTTTCGGGGCAGCTGCCCAGATACTGGGTGCCGCTGAACCCCCTGTTTTGTCCGGGTGATGGCTCGGTGAACGCTCCATACCTGCAGCCTCCGGTCAACTGCCCTGCAAAGTGCACAGTGAAGGCACCGAGGGTGCAGTGAGGGTCCTCATGGGTGTCCACTGACCCCCAGCCAGGCTCCTGCTTAATGAACGAGTGTGAGGGCAAAGCACCGTACGGAGAGCTGGGGTGGAAGTCGACGACCGGACCCCACTGAGGAGCTCCGTTGTTGGGCCCCGGAAGAGGTGGAAGAGTGGGTACGGCGGGCATGAGGGGAGTCAGATCTCGCACGTCTGAGCCCATCAGCCCACACGACTCGGTCAGCATTTAGAAAAACTGACTCAAGGGCAAGATGACAAATGAGCAGAAATTTCTCTCTATAACTTTTCTGAAAGCTTTAAGAAAGAGCTTCCTCTATGGCAAAAATCACGAAAATGATTTCCTACAAAAACGTTGGAAGATCTGCCCAAGTCCACAGAGATGCTCTATGACTCAATCTCCACCATAGTGCGCACTTCAGAATGCCGGTCCTTCTTGATCTGGGTCTTCAGGAGTGAGGTTCTTGAGATGGAAAAGGGTTCGAGGAGACACAAGGAGGTAGACTGGGTGAGATAGAAGCCACCCCGATCCTTTCGAACAGTGTCTGGAGCTTGTCCGCGTGAGTCAGATGTAAAACAAGCCTGGAGGAGGAGGAGTTAAGGGAGAAATGATGAGCACTTCATTAGCTTTAGTCATTCCTCTGGACAGCACTTTCTGTGACCTGACTAATGTCATGATTAATGTGTCTGTGGGGGTGGGGTGTGTGTGGTTTATTACCACTAGGTAATAAAATAACAAGAAACTGTGTTTGTTAGGATTGTAAGCCTTGTGTGACAGGTGATTAATAATATTAATAGTGAATAGTAGCAGGATATCTATAGACCTTCCAGTGCTATCTTTAAAGTTTATAAAAGTATTAATGTAAAATGATATGAGTTTGAAGCCCATAAAGCCTACGCTTAGGAGGATCCCTGGAGGCTTCATGGCTGTTCTGAAACCAAAGGACATCTTTACCAGAATACAAGATAATAATGAAACTAATAACAACACTGAGGGGAAAAGCAATCGGAGTTTATGCCCCAAATCTGTGAAAAACATAAAATAGGGGTCAAATTATGATGAAAATTTATTACAGTAACTGTAACTTTCACAGTTTCCTCTTTTTGACTTCCCAATTCTTTTGAAGACCATGTGGATTTCATTAATAATTAGTTTTTGTTTTTTTAACAGCCATAAAAGTTGGAGAATGAACCTAAAGAATGATTTATTGCAAGTACTATTTACTATTACATTTTCATTTACTGTTGCATCAGCGGACAACTGAGACTACACTTAAAAATATATTTGGTTATAATTCTATGGAAGAACAACACAGCTTTAAAGCTTTACAAAGGTAAATTATCAACATTTTAGCTTAAACTACTGCTATTTACCATAAGGCTAATTATTGTTTTCCCAGAACCTACTAACTAACAGGACAGGACTCGTCCTTCATTCAGGGCTGTAATATTGCATTAAAATACGTCTTAGTAATAGTTTTCAGTTTTATAATGTATTTTTTTGCAACTTCTACAACTTTCTCCAGGTGTCATTTGTCAGTGACGTGATTCTGCTTCACAGGGGGAAAAAAAACAGTAAGTCATTAAAAGTGTCTTTGGCACTGAAGGGGGGGAAATGCCTTGAACGTACTACAAGCACATCAACATTCACAGAGACAAGACCGCAGTGAAACATCCCATCTGTGAGATGGGAATTCTCTGCAACAGGAATGGCTAAACTCATCCTCACCTGCTTGGCCTGGGAAGTGTCTGGATATAACCGCAAATATCTTTTTTAATCAGCCACACCTACAGCAACAATGGTGAGAAACTGACTACACAGTGGAGTGACTTACAGTGCATTTAAATAACAGCAATAAATATTTATTCCTGCAAGATACACTTGCCGGCTACTTTAAGCTCAGAAGCTTTGCTTAAGGTTCATATCAGACATCAGATTTAAGGGGGGGGGGGGGGGGGGGGGGGTAC
>JAQMCW010000036.1:16343971-16360470 GCA_030068335.1 Chrysichthys cranchii | reverse complement strand
CTGTGGTCATGATGCTACCACTGCCATGTTTCACTGTGGTCATGATGCTACCACTCCCATGTTTCACTGTGGTCATGGTGTTCTCAGGGATGTGAGCAGTGTTGGGTTTCCACCAGACATAGACCAAAGTACCCTTTCAGCCTCCCCCCCCCCCCAATAATTTTTGTCTTTCCTCTTGCTACTCTTCCATAAATCCCGGCATTGTAAAGTGTTAGAAAATTTTCTTTACTCATTTACCTTGAGTAATATTTTGCATCTTCGCATAGTTGCCCCATGAACAGCTCGTCTCATATGAGTTGTGGATCTCACCAGATCCTTCAGACCTTCCCTTGGCCTCTTGATTTCTTCTTAGACTAATGCCCTCCTTAGCTGGTAATTGACTTTTGGTGGACAGTCTTTTGCCTCTAGGTAAACTTGCAGATGTGCCATATCCGTTCTGTTTCCTAATAATGGATTAAATGGTTAAAAATGGATACTTGTGCAAGGGACTTTAACTCTCTTTGGCACTAGAGGTCTGTTGAAAACCATTCTCTGTCCAACCACCTCCTCTTTCAAAGAGTTGGGATCTGAAGCCAATCACAGTGACTCGAAATTTTAAAGAGTTTCTTTAGCATGTTCCCATACCACGCCACTGTACGTGGCCCCCACAATGACAAAATGATAGAACATTCAGACTTTTATTTGCATGCTATACAAATACACTAAAGTGGCCTCGATAATGTTAACAAAGGTATACATTCGGATTAAAAACCATGGTTGTTGTTTGTTCCTCAGATAGAGAACAGGATGGCAGTAAAGAGGGCGTTCTCCAGTGCTATTGTGTACAGCGCCAGACTCGCCAAGGGAAAGGTGGATCTTCTGGTGCTGTTCATGATTGACAACCACTTGGATCTTTTCAAGGTGAGGCAAATTTGAAAACATCTCGGATTTCAGAAACCTACCTTTAGAATTCCCTTCAAAACCAAGGATTGGTCAATCGAAATCATTTCATTTCGTTCGACACACGCACAAATCTGTGGAAAAGTATATATTTATTTCATATTTAAAATTTTCAGTGGGCAATTTCCAATTAAAGCAGCATTGATTTATTGGAAAGATTAACACCAAGTACTGTGAAAATGCATCGTCAGTTCCATCAGGTCCGTGTGTACAACAGCACTGAGCCTTATTGGTTTTCACCAGTGTAGATATCTATTAAATAAAGGATGTGGACTAAGTTACAGGAGTGGTAGAAGATAGAGGTTGTTCTTCCAGAGATAAGATACTCCAGTTAGATAATGCAATTCAGAGTCACGTTTACAACCCAACTGTAAAAACAATAAACCGACAATAAACTGACCCCTGACCAGAGACAGCTTAAAGTGAGAGAATTTTCGAAAAAAAGGTAGCTGAACACAGTTCAGCAAAAAATGCAACAGTGCGACCGTTTAATATTTTTATTTGGAAATTAAAAAAGAATATAATAGATGAGCGTATACCATTAAATACTCTAACTATTAACTAATGTTTCACTAGAAATGCCATACATTCTGCATAAAGAACTGAAATGATCAATGGTACCAGTCATTTATAATCACACTGAAACCAACGAGAAAGGTATGCAGTTATGAGAGCGAGGATGCTAAATATGATGTCTGTTGTGGGTTTACAGTTCACTGCCCATTAATGGTTCACAGAAATCCCAATAGCAAGTGACTATTGACCTAGCTCTTGAGCTACACATATTCCTCTTCACAAATTCGTGGAAGTCAGCTCCACCTTAACATTACTTCAGTTTTTTTGCATGTTCATAAATGAATACAAGAAGACTGACAGCATATCTGTGTGAATGTCTCTGCAGATTCCTGTATCATTACACAAGCTTGTTAGCGATAAACTAGCCAGCATCATCAGGGGCAAAGATCCTGATGTCGTTACAGGTAAGTGCACGATAACTAATTATACTTTTCTTGGTATATGTGGCAGTGTCACACCATCACCCAACAACAGGGTAGGGTGCATAAATCTCTTGGGCTGGAAAGATGTCAGTCCGAGCCTCTACTTGTGGAGAAATTGTCTCATGACGGTTAGTGGGGCTCTTGTTCCCACTTTCGTAAAAGTAATAAATAATTCACGTCAGGATATTTGTCAATAAGACAATCTTTGAACGATGATGCTGATGACAAAATTTTAACCTTTATGTAGGAAAGGGAGTATTTTTATTTAATTTTTTTTTTTTTTACCATTCCCATTTATACCGCCTGGCCCTGCGTGTAAGCTGTTTCTAAAGAGGCCGGTATACTGAGATCTTTAAAAACAAATTCAAATTATATTTGCTCCATTTTGATTTCAGCGCATTAGTTCATTTTACTTAAACGTGAGCGTAACGTTTATAAGCATTCTAAAAAGTAATTATAAAGCAGGCTCCCAAGCGGTGCAACAGAGAAGTGTTCGTCTGCAAATTCACATCCCGAAGATGAGACCAAAACTGGCTGCACTGTCTGGGAAGGAAGGGACTGATGTGGGCTTTATTGCTTTCCTCCAAGCCCTGTGACACCGCATGAGCAGCAGTTCAATAAGATGTGGTGTCTGGCTTCATGTGTTTCGGAGGAAGCACGTGTAGGAGTGCACCCTCCCCAGTTTGGAGCTGTCATGTGATCAGGGAGAGCTGGTTATTGAAAGGTCAATACGACAGCAACACCTATTTGGACATGTGCATACAGTCAGGTCGGTAGGTATTTTAACAACCATGCAATTTTCATAATTTTGCCTGTGTATACCACCACAATGGATTTGAAAAGAAGCAATCAAGATGTGATTGAAGCGTAGAATTTCAGCTTCAAGTTAAGATGTTTAACAAAAATATTGCATTAACTGTTTAGGAATTAACAGGGTTTTTTTTTTACACAGTGCCTCCATTTTCACAATTAAAAAAAGTACTGAGTGATAAACAGTTTCTTGGCGAGTTGTGGTGCTTCTACATTATTTCAGGTCAAATTAAGGGGAAAAGGGGGATAAATGGTCCGGAAGTGATTCCAAGTGTTGAGTTTGCATTTGGCAGCTGTTCATGGGAATTCCCATTAAGTGGTGTAAAGAGGTGTGGATGCAAGTGAAGTAGGCAAAAAAAAAAACAAACAAAAAAAAAACCCCAGACCTATCAGAGAGATGGTGGAAAATTCCGGAGTGGCCAAATTAACAATTTGGTACATTCTTAAAAAGAAGGAATACAAGAGGTTGGCGAGGGACCTGTTCATACTGTTATATATGTCAGAGCTGCTATAACTTAAATCTTAAACAGGAACTTTTCCTAATGTTCATTACAGTACATTACCTATTACTATTACCTGTACTTTACATGGATAAAATGTACAATGTGTCGTTCGCACACTACATCACACGTACATCACACTACGTTGTTATTGATTTATGAATTTTATTCCTTATATAAAACTATGAATATCAGTGCAGGCCGAGTTCATGCTGCACAGCCCTTTTCAGGCATGTGTGTGTTAGGTAGGAGTTTCTTTCTTTCTTGCCCCACACATACTGAATTGGGACGTGTATGGCATCTGTGTAAGTAATGAACACTGAAATGACTATTGAGGAGAAAAGTACCATTAGATTTGTTTCTTCTTCCTTCAGGTCCATCTTACTGTAGACGTCTGACGAGGACCACTTACATGCAGACGGTACAGAAGACCACTAAAGAGGAGCTGTTCGCTTTACTCCGAACCATTCATGAGAACCCCAAACTTTCCGTAAAGGAAAAGCGGCGTCTGCTTGGACAGTTCTACAGAGGCCATCCCGAGATATTCGTGCAGTATTTTGGCAACCAGATAGCCAGTGTTTACCTGTGATGCATTACTGTTACTGAAAGGCTACTGCACAAGATGTACAAAGTGATATGTAAATTCTGTAAAATGTCCTGTAAGTATTGTAAAAAAAAAAAAAATTGTAAATGTTATTAACTTTTTATGCATGGACAAATCAGGTTAACAAAGGTCCGAGGGTGACGTCGTGCCCCTTTTAATGCCTGTTTAAAAAAATAATTATTATATTTATCAGGCTTTTTCCAAACCTGTAATGTAAATGAGTTTTGTTCTGATGTGACTGTTCCCCAATTATGTGACCTTCATAGGCATTTCTAGACGCTTTTTGTCGGTTCCTATGCATTTCCTATGAAATAAAGCCCTTTTACAATAAATACTCTTTTTTTTATTTTTATGTTTTATTGCGATCTTTGACCCCAGTTCTGTTCCCATCCAATACCAAGTGGAAGGTTAGTAGTGCCAGTGCTTTAGAAGCAGACTTCATCCCTAAAGCTTCCCAGGGTCTATTCTTCCTCCTCATGTGTGGGTTTATACTCATTTGAAAATAATTTCTTCTCAGGTTTAGATAATGTGCCTTTGAATCTCACTGGAAAGAAGAAATTGAAGAAATACTCAAAAAAAAAAAATCCTAGGATTCTTGACTAGAGTTTATTTCAGTAGTACTCTATCATTTATGGCTCAATGGTACAATTCCTGATTAGCGTTGTTAAAAGATTGCTAGCCATTTGGTTGTGTCCCAAAAAAAGATGCTAAATCCATTATTAGGGTTCTTTCATGACTTCATCAAAAAGTCATTTGTTTAGTTAATGTAAGTCATTTTAAGACCAAGAGATAGAACTGATGAGTAGTTAGGAACCTTACGAGAACATCACAAGCGCTGTAAGGCTAGAATTGATTTATAGCTGTTGCTCTTTCTAGACTGCCCATCATTTTAAGACTGTCCAAAACATTATTCATTCATTATTAGTGACGAATGACTATCTTTAAACATCAACCATTTGAAGTCTACATTCCATTCATCCATCCATTACCAATACAGCTCATCCAGGGAAGCTAGAGCCAATCCCAGTTGACTTTGAGGAGAGCAGCAGGCAACACCTACGGAGCATTTAGAGTAGCCGGTAGACCTAATCTGCATGGCTTTGGGATGTAGGAGGAAACCGGAACGCCTGAGGGAAACCCACACAGGCACAGGGAGAACATGCAAACTCCACACAGGAAGGTCCCAATCGGCCAGTAGGTTTGAACCCAAGACCTGATGTGAGGTGATAGTGCTAACCTAACCACCGCACCCCCATGCTACCCAGGCTAGTTTCCAAACACTGTGGCTGTGGATTATTCTTGCTAGCCCGTTAGCCATTTTATGGCTCCATTCCCAATGGTAGAATTCATCTCTTCACTATCTAGTGCTCCCACTCGAATGCTGGACAAAAACACCAAATTTGTGTCTAGGGTTCTTCCTAGACTATCAGTCATTTTTAAGGTGCCTTCCCAAACGCTGTGATTTATTTAGGAGTCTCGCTAAAGCTGTAGCCAATTCAGGCTCTGTTCCGAGTGTTCATAATAGAACATTGGCCATTTGAGGGCTCCGTCCCAAATGTCAAGCAGTTGTAAATAAGGATGAAGTAGTATTTTATTTGGCAAAAAAAATAAATAAATAAAAAATAGGACACAGCTGCATGCAAATAATAGATTTTACATCAGCTAAACTGATTTTTTTATTTTATTATTTATTTATTTATTTATTTTAACAGATTTAACCCCATTTTTGTAGTCACTGCCAAATGCCAGTCTAGTCCGACGAGGTAGGTTTTCCCTACTGAATGTCAGCTAGCATCCCCAGAGAACGCAAGTTAGCATGTGTTTTTTTCACCATGATTTTAGCCACTGCTTCTTTTTCATTTTTTGCTCTGTACAGACATAGCGTGAACTCCAGACCAAACCAAACACCTCAAACCCAGTGTTTAATCAGGTAACCTAGAGAGCACCACAGCAGAAATTGTCTATGAAGATCTTCAGTCTTCTGTCACTAGAAATCAACGCAAGTGGACTTATGGGTCAACCTTAAAAACATTTCAAGGTTACCCACGCCAACCAAACTCTTCAACAAAATGTTTTGTGTGTCTTTAACGTTCACAATCCAGGGTATGACACTTCCAATACGATTCCTGACCCATGACAAGAGAACACTGTAGATCTGCCAGACGATACGTCACAGATCATCCCTATAGAAACGCCACCAAATAGGTCTAGACCTAGAACAGAAGTGTGACAAACTCCAAATGCACTTGGTGCTCCAACACAACAAAAAGCCATCTGTAGCCAGTTAAGAAAAGGTCAGTCATTCTCGTCAGAGTTCTGCATATCCTGCTGTGGAAGAATGTATCCTTTGTCGTTATGCAACTGGGATGAGATTTGGAATGTGCGTATTAAGCTCAAGGAAACTGCCTTGTGGTCATATTTACAAATTAGGCACGGGTTTAATGTGAAATATAGAGTTAGGAGGCTGTTGCGTTGCTGCGAAGAAGCTAATTTTGGGTAAAAAAAAAAAACCCAAAACATCTGCAGTAAGAATATTTGGTGGCTTACACAGATAGTAAGTGACAACAAGGCTGGATAGGATTACAGCCATTGGACTAGCTGGTTCATGCACCAAATTATGACATAACTAAAATATATCGAGTTTGTTCATATTTACATATATATTTAGCAGAAGCATTTATTGAAGCAGTGGCATGGAGGATTGTGGGTAGAACTGCCACCACAGCTCCAGGGTCATTGGTTCGACCTGAGGTATAGTTTCACATGTTCTTTCCACGTTTGCATGGGTTCCCTCTGGGTTCTCCAGTTTCCTCCTGCCTCACAAAAATGGCCAGTGTTGCCGGGATAGGCTCTAGCGTGAACCTGACCAAGATAAAGCAGTTAGTGGAAATGAATTAATGACCAAATTAAGTTGTGCAAGAGATTGACGAACACGAGAGAATCCAATCCAAGCGCAAGGTTGAGGAGTAAGAGTCTAGCTCAAGAGCCCAGTAGTGACTCTCAGGCCATCCTGGGATGTAAAATCTCAACATTCAGCTTACTAAACAGAAAATTCAACCCCGTTTGCCATTTATTACAAAGGTTTTACGTACTGTAAGCCTACAATATAGCCAATAATTAATTTGGAAGGGCTTTTAACTATATTAAATGTTCTGAAAGTTATTATAAATATAAGTGTGGCACTTGGATTGGTATGATCTTTTTTTAGATTCGTATAAAAAATAACGCAGACTGCAGACAAAATTCTTTACTTTGTTTTATTGGAAGTGAAGTGAAATTTCCATTCGACTACAAAACAATGTTCGCGGTGTTTTCACTGGACTACACATGGCAAGCTCTGAACTATGTGTCAATCAACATCCAGAATAAAACTTTGTACATCATAAGCCACTCAGTTTTAAAAATAAAACTGTTAAAAAACGGAAAAAAAACCTTCAAAAAACACAGGGGGGAGGAAAAAAAACAAATTAGAATAAAGATGAGCCTCAAATGATCTGAAGACTTGAGTCGATCACAATGAGTCAAAAACCTCTGCTTTGGAAAAAGAGGTCAATCGTAAGGTGACACTTTCCAGTTCGCAACACACAGGACGTGTGTGTCTGTGTGTGTGTTTGCGTTCACACACCCTCACAGTAAAAACCATCCATGAAGAGGGAAGCTAAGAAGCCATCACTGGAGGGACAGGGAGTCCAAAATGAGCCTCGATGTCTGTTTGGGACTCATCGGATGCGCTTCTGCTGCCTTGCACGGTAGATGTCGTTAACCGGAGGAGCGATGGCTCCTTTTTCCTCCTCGTCATCCGAGTCAGCGTTGGGCCTCTTCAGTGATTTGTTACTTAACGCGTGGTTTTCAGCGGGCCCGTTTCCCTCTCCGGGAACATCGCCACGGCTGCCTGTGATTAACTCCACTGCAGCTTCTACAGCTAAACACACAGAAGACAGATGTGAGAACTTTACAGCGCAGGATTAATTACAGCAAGATTACACGAACAAGATATTTCGATTTTAAACAGTACAACGGACATCTTAATGCAAAGAAACCATGTAAGGAACGGTGCAAAGAACGCTTATACTGATTGATAGATAGATAGATAGATAGATAGATAGATAGATAGATAGATAGATAGACAGACAGACAGACAGACAGACAGACAGCCAGCCCTTGGGAAGGTTCCTCTGGGAAATTTAGTTTCCAGCAGCAGTACACCAGCATATTTCAGTTTCAAGAAAAATATACAAAAAGGAAGAAATAAAGCTCTATAAGAAAAAAATTAGAAGGAAAACAGAATATGGAATATAGCAGCAGTCACATAGAGACACAGAGTGATGATAAATAATGATGGAAAGGGTTATGAATAGAGTATGCAATGTTCTACATCTGTACATATGAGCAGCATAGTATGGTAGTGGTGATGATAGTAATAATAATTATTATTGTACTAAAATATATATATATAAATAAATATAAATACTTTATACTTTGCACCAAAGTCTAGGTAATACAAGTACCTAATATATAGTATATTTGAACCAGAAATAATATATATACAGTTATTGCCCAGGAAATACACAGTCTACATTCTCAATATTGTCTTAAAAAAAATAAAAACATCATCACTATGTCACTATCGCCTATAAAACAGTCCTTCTCCAACATGACATTCAATCTACAACCACCAAACCTTTAAAATCGCAGCATGCAATCAACACCAACATGTGCTTAATCCATCAAAATCCGCCATCAAACTTTCACTAATGACAAACACCAAGAATTGCAACAACCCAAACTCACCATCAAGCACTACAACCATCAGCATTCTTTTAACATTCACCACCAAATCTCAACATTCACCACCTACCACTGCTACCGTTTGCTATCAAACACCCAATTACACTTCTTTTTCCAAAAAAAAAAAAAGAAAAGAAAAGAAAAAGAAAAGAAAAGAAAAGGTCAACATTTACCAAACATCTACTCTGTATTTGCCATTAAATGTCATCATTCTCCAAACCTCTAACACCTTCAGCATTAACACTGGCACTGATTACTGAATA
Source organism: Chrysichthys cranchii (assembly GCA_030068335.1). Lineage (NCBI taxonomy): Eukaryota > Metazoa > Chordata > Actinopteri > Siluriformes > Claroteidae > Chrysichthys > Chrysichthys cranchii. The sequence continues at coordinate 16,351,568 of JAQMCW010000036.1, read as the reverse complement.
CGAATTCATTACTCACAGCAAACATCAACATTCTTTATCAACTAAAGTTCAGCACCTACATAACATTCAAAGACTAATGCCAAACACCAGTGATTGGCATCAAACAGGATCAAATACCATTTACCTACCATTCAGCAAAAGAATATTCATTACTAAACACTGAATCCACCATGCTAAACAAACACATTCAACAACCATCGAAATTCCCCAACTTCCGATGTGCTCTAGAATTCTCCTTTTAGCATAGAAACGTCTGAATGGTCTCGTTCCACCCTATCTCGCTGACTTGCTTCAGCTTTATGTTCCCTCTCGGGCCCTAAGGCCTGCTGATCACCGGACCTTGGTGGAGCTGAAAACGAAGCTGAAGTTCAGAGGAGATAGAGCTTTTTCCATCATGGCTCCCAAGCTTTGGACCACGCTGCTTTTAGATGTTAGGCTGGCTCCATCTCTTCCAATTTTTAAATCTCTTGTTAAAACATATTTATTCTCTTTAGCTTTTACCTCAATGTGAGTTGTGCGTCTTTTATGGTTGCTGTTTTGTGTTTGTATGTATTGTACATGTGAATGTGTGTTTGTGATTTTGATTGGACAGCACTTTGGCGGCAACTCTGTTGTTTTAAATGTGCTTTAGAAATAAAGCTGGATTGGATTGGAACTACAAACAGCATTCCTGTAATATTCCCTGACAAACGTCAAATAAACACTCACCATCCAACACTTACACACTATCAAACGCCAAAACACACCATCCCCCCCCAATGTCCTAAATTCACCTAACCTTCACTGACCATTTGCCATTAAACATCATCATTCTCCAGCAAATGCCATCGTTCATCAACAAACATCAAAACTCGAACACGTTCAGCAGCGACATCAAAATTCATTAGCCACATCGATTACCGACAATCTCCAATGACACCAGCATTCTTCTAACCATCACAGAAAAACATCAAATATTGACATTCACCAGCTAACACCACTAACATCAGCCATCAACATCAAAACTGACCCAAAGAAACACCAAGTCTTTGCAAACAACATTCCATCAATACCAAAGTCCATCATACACCAAAAATTCGCTGAAACTCACAAATCTAATGAAACGCTCTATTAAACCCCAAACCTTATAAAACAATCATTAGGCATCAACCCCAACATTCATTATTAAACACCAAATTCACTCCCCAGAACAAAGAAACTTTCAACAACCAAAACCCTCCAACTATAAACAGCATTCTTCTAAGATAAACCAACGCGCATCAAATAAACCTTCACAGCCAAAAGAAGAAAAAAAAACCCAACATTAACCGAAGATTTACCTTACATCTACTCGTCATTAAACACCTTCATTCACCATCGAACACCAAACCTTTAACGTAGCTTTATACGTTTACAAGCCTGCTTGGTATACGTACTCTCTGGCAGCATAGATCTTCTGAACGTCTCAATCAGCTCATCCACCTGGACAAATGGACCCTGTGGGGGAAGAAAGGTCTTCAATGAAACCGTTCTCACAGAACTGAAAGTCTCAGTTTACTGACAGCTTGATAATTAGCTGATCCCTTTAATCTTCTGTACTTCAGGATGTACAAAGAATGGCACACTTGGACAGAAAGTCCATAACCAGGACTTCTTATAACACTTACCATCAGAATTGCAGGGTCAGGACTGCCTTAAAACTAACATCATTACTAAAGGTTTTACTCAACACAGTGGCCCTTATTCATCAAAGGAGTGTGCAGTCAGATCCAATTGCAAAAACAAGCATACACAACTCCCACCAGTCTCCTCATTCGTCAGTTTCGTCTTTGGCTCATCTGTGTAATAAAAATCATGTCTGGCCGCGTGAAACCGGGAGTGGCATTTAAACATCCTACAAATGCTGGTACATAAACAAAATCGATATCGGCTTTTCTAGTTGATATTACAGCTTTTCATAACTAGCAGAGACGTATCCAAGGTGTCCTAAAATCTGGACCCAGAGGCGTTGCACTAAAGGAGGAAATCATCTCTGTATGTAATATCATCAGTTCTGATACTTTATGAGATGTTCAACGTTCTTGTATTTCAAGTGTTGCAAAGCCAAGGCTGTCAATTTGAGCATTTGCTACACGATCTGTATTTAAGTAAATAACCTAGATGGATCCAGACGTTTGGGACACCCTGTATGTATAACTGCAAACTAACAAATAGTGTGGATGGACATAAGTGCACACAGAGGTATTATGTCAACATGTAACTTGTAAATGTCATCCAAATACCCAGATACAGTAGAACCTCTGGTCACGAACGCCTCCGAACACGAACAAATCGGCTCCCGGACGAAAAAATTCACAAAGCAAATTCTGCATATAATCGGGTGCCGGACAAACACAGCCCCGGCCGTTGTCCCCTTCCGCTTCGTACGTGCCAATGTTTTCCCATTTTCTGTTTGCGTATTGCGTACCTAACAAAGACACGTGTTCCTTTAAATCGGTTTCGGTCAGATGTGCGTTCATTGGCTGTACAATAACCTCCTCCACGCCCATCTTCCTCCTCACTTCCTTGACGCCGGAAGTCGACCCATGCAAGGTTCGTTTTCTTGGTTGTTTGCAGTAAGTTTTTGTATAATTAAGGATTGTTCGAACTTTGATTTTTTTTTTCTGTGTTTAAAACTCATTAGAGCTCTCTTTTCTTTCCTCCAAGATGTGTGAAAAGAAGAATTCACCTGGATCTGTCTTTTTTTTTTGGCTCACTTACTCAAAACCTGCATACATCAGGGTTCAGGTATGCTCGATAGATATAATGCCTAAGAGACACTGGGGTGCGCTGTGGTTGTATGACATGTACACAAGACGGCAGGGACCTGGTTTGCACGCAGACGGGGCTGATTTTATCATCTGTGCTCAAATCACAACTTGTTTTGATTCATGGAAGGAAAGAAAATTATTTTTAAAAATCGGCCTCTGGGTCATGAAGAAGGTCCCGTATCGGTGTGTATGCTCAGAGCTGTGCTCGTCTCAACACGATGCTGATGAATAGAGATTAATGATCTTGACACTTTCTGAACGCGTGATCATTCTCACCGTGAAACAATTTGGAGGAGGCAACAGCTTCATGAGGATCACAGCAGCAGGGGGCACAGGAAAAACTCCTCCTGGAACAGGGTGCAGACCAGGGGCTGCCACACACACACACACACACACACACACACACACACACACACACACAGAAATAAAAGGCATTATATAAGAATGCAGGATAAACATGACAAGAATAAACCAGCCCTATGCTTCTGTGCCTACAGCAGGAGATCTCTAAGCTTTGGAGATCAGACGCAGAACGTAGTGCCTTAACGACATAACACGAACAGCGCATTTGGCCTCTTGCTAAGAAGGTGAACAGTAAAAGCAGGAAGGACATGGAAAAAGTTCATGCTGAGGCTTACGGGCAAGGTGTCGAGGCTGGAAGGGGATCATCTGGTTGGTGTCGGGTTTGGGATACTCTGGCTTGCGGTCTCCGTCATCCTTCAGCGTTGGGGCAGAAGGTGTAACAACAGCCTCTGGGATCAGAGCGGCGTACTTGGCCCGGGACACGTCCTAATAAACAGAGGAGATCAAGTCATCGGTTATACTTTGATCAAATGTATCGTCTACTGGTGTAAACGCCATCGGAGGTCAAGCCGATAAAACGTCTGCGTCGCGCAAGCCCGGTGTGTACGCACAATCCAGATCGGATGAGAATAAAATTGGATTTTACTTGAAAGCTTGAATTTCGTGATGGAACGTTTTCAAGCTTGTATAAATGGCTTGAACTTGATAATTACACGTCATTCTAAATTATTCAAAGAGCTTAAAAACCCTCTTTCCACGATGAAAAATAATAGTGGAAATTGCGAGTTAGCTGTAAAACGTGGTAAACCGGTGCAGCTGAGACATGGTGGAAGGAAAGCAGGTGGGATCGCACCTTATACCCAAGAGCTTTGAGCTCGCTGGTGGAGCAGGGGTACAGATCCATGAACTTGTACCTGTCCACCAACAGAGCCGTCTCCTTGCCCTCGTACTCCTCCTTAAAAGCCAGGAAGCGCCTGCGCTCCACCTTCAGGATACTGGCCAGGTCTCCGATGTTACTCTCAAACGCCAGAAAGCGTGCCCAGATCTCCCTGTCGATCACACACAGGATAAGGGTTAAGGACGCACCTGATACACACGCTAATTTGGTGCGGGTTTCATCCTACGGTATGATAAATCTGAAAATTGAAAATTGGCTAGACAAAATCACGCACAGATGTTTTTTTACCTTTGGCCTAACGTGCTTGAATAACTATTATAAAGTATTCGCGTGAGCATTTACTCCTTTACGTCTCATGCTAGAGCAAAGAAAACAGCAAAAAATAGCTGGCTGACCCCGATTTCTCAGGAGAAAGGCTTCCCGAAGTGAGAACCCTCTCGAACAGTACTCTTGTGTTGTTGTCCTCTGTGAAGCAAAAGAACATGAAGATCATAATTGGAGACATTTTTTAAACATAAAAAAAAAGCACCGTCAGAAATTCAGGCTGGCCTTCGTATTCACTTTCATACATCTTTTTTTTTTCAGGACAAAGCAGAAATACGCTCAATAGCCTGGCGACAAGATATCCGCGGGTTATTTATGGCAGCGCAAACACAATCTCTACACAATCCACTCTGGTGGAGAGTTATATTATCCGTCTGATTTGCCGAGAGGCTGTCTGATAAACTCTTCCTCCTCGGCGAGTAAACATACCCTGAGAGTCGCCTCAAGGGCAGAACTCGATATTAACTGCTGAGTGTTTATTCAGAATTTTAAAAAATATTAAGTATTTAAAAAAAAAAAAAAAATCTCAGGAGGGCATTCTCATGACACATTGCTCAGTAAACATCATGATTAGAACGTGACCATCAAATCGTTATCTTGGCGTCCTGCTGAGATTTACAGTCCTTAAAGGACTGAAAGAGGAACTCTGGGATACATTTATTACACCGGTCCAATCAGGATATCTACCTGGAAACAGGCCTGGTACCAACACACATTTGTTGACGTTTGTTTGGCAGGATCAGGAGGAAACAATGCAGAAGAGAGATCACTTATGTAAAAGCACACTGGACGTGATGAAGCGGTGGAAAAATCCACACATCTTACCGTTGAGGTGAGAGAGGTAATCGATGTACGCCAGGATATATTCGGGGATGTCTCCGTATTTTTTAAGGCCGAGCTCGAAGATCTTAAAAGCCACTGATTTGTCCTGATGCCGAGACAAAAGAAACAGGAGTCAGATCAAAACCTGTGCAGGGGACGATCGCATAACCTGGGAAGAGATCTGCATTCGAAATAAACGGCTAGTCGGCGTTTAGGAACATTTGATACCGTCACTGTTCCGGCTATGACTCAAATCACGGGTTTAAATCAGTCGAGGTGATTGTTCCAACACGTTATTGTTTCTTTATGAGCAAAACGTTACACGGCAGACGATCCACATGACGAGTTTAATGACAAATGGGTACAACCTGCTCACGTAATCACTGATCTGAGCATTGATAAGCTTTCTGTAAGATAAGGGTTACCTGGCATATAAGTTATGAGCCCCTAGAGCAGCGGTTCTTAACCTTGTTGGAGGTACTGAACCCCGCAAGTTTCATATGTGCATTCACCGAACCCTTCGTAGTTGGAAAAATCAAATGTTTTTTTATTTATTCAAAACAGAGATGTATATATTTTATCAGTGCACAAAATGAACCCTGCATCAGTTGCACATAAAATCACTGCGTTCAAAGAACAAATTTTACCTACAAAGCCGAGAACAGGCAGAGTAGCCCTTTCATCGAATCTGGTTCTCTTCACCTTGAATTCGGCAAACATTGTGTTCTTGGATTTCCCATCTCCGTGCAGCTTTAGGAAGTGTTTCCTTAGTTTTATCGGCGCTAGACTAGAATTGTTCCACTTGGCATTGCAGATCATGCACCGAGGACGCTGACTCCCATCACATCCCGTCATACGCGTGAATCCATATTGTACGTATTCGCCCGACCACTTTCTGTTTTGCTCGCCATAGTACGAAGGGATTGGAATATTATAAAGGAAATCACAAATGATGTAAAATCACGACAGTCCCAAGTCGACGACTGAGCGCGCCAAGGTCCCTGCAGCACAGATATCAAGGCTAAGCGAGTCATACGAGTGGGGTGAACGGCAGGGCTGCCAGGTCGTGCCATGTATGGCATTTTTGCCATGAATTATGCAACAAATTTCAGAATTTGCCATAATAAATATTTGTCAGTATCCTTCAGTTTCTAATTAATGCACCTGGCAACCCTGGTGAACAGAACGGACCCACGCACACCTCTGCTGAACCCCTGAGACTGACTCACCGAACCCCTGGGGTTCGATCAAACTCAGGTTAAGAACCACTGCCCTAGAGAGTCAGGGCTTTTTTTTTTTTTTTGGAAGTTGTCCATCATGGGAGCCTCTTCAAGATAGCAGAGTCCACACTTTTTCTTCTTCCTTTATTAACTTCAAGAGCCTGGTGAATGAACGACCGTTTACAGCTGCCATAAGTGATAACAGGAATATTATTTGTCTATAATATTAAACGTAACGCTAAATGGACAATAAATAAATAAACAAACAAACAAACAAAGTGTGACGTTTCGATCATTAATATGAATTACAAAGTGGAATTCTTGGCAAATTGCTGACATATAACAGGAATAATACACTTTGGAGGTTTTAGGCTGTTTAGGATTTTCCTGCGTCGTGTCTTATTCCGTAATTCCTGAGCTTAATATGAATTTACACATGAAATGATAACCTAATCCCTGAGCCACCCATTACTATTAAAAAAATGCCTCTAAAATGTTAACATGCTTAACTATTGTACATACATATGACTAATAGAGCAGCTGAACGTCGGCATGTTGAACAGACTCGAGTGTAAACCTGAACGCCAAATCAACAGCTTGACTTGCTCCATCATCAGCACGGACTTTCTATTTACAATTAACTACGCCCTCTAGTGTTCAGCAGCCGATCCAAAACATGGACGAATCATAATGTCAGAGGCCAGCGGATGGTTCTTACAGGACAGTGAGAAGTTCTTCAGAGACGACCTCTGTTAATTTGCAATCTAACGATCAACGGACAGGGTGGTGTGACACGGTGTGATGCGATGCGGAGCTCCCGTCACCAATCAATAGTCGATTATGCTCCTATAAGCGAATGTCACAAAGAGTTTTATTCCTGTTCTAGTGCAGTAATCTAACAACGACTATCATTTATTTATGTACAGTGGTACCTTGACTTACGCCTGCCTCAGGTTACGACATTTCCGAGATACGAGGTTGATGTGGGGCTATTTTTTGCTTTGGGATACGACAGTTTTTTGGGATACGACATTGGCGATTTCATCACGTTTCATGCGGCCCGCCGCCATTACGCGTTCCCGTGTCCCAGTCCGACCCGAGCCGACCTCCAGATCTCGTGTCGAGCTCGCTGAGTAAGCATCACCGCAGCATTTCTCGCTTCGTTTTGTGTTCTTTGTGGCGTTTTGGAACTTTATCTGTCCTGTACCCTGTATTTTCATCATGGGTCCTAAGAAAGTGAG